>CM070819.1:53539758-53577258 GCA_036326025.1 Chrosomus eos
AACACTTTCCGGATGCACTGTATATACCAAAGACTGTAAAAAATATGTCGTGGCGTCACTCGTCACTTGAAGCCCAAAGTGGGCGGAGTCGGCCATCGCCATCTTGGCAGCGATTCACTCCCGGGTAAACGAACATGTGCAGCAAGGCAGATTAGCTGAGGTGACGTGACGCTAACAAACAGCTAGTAGTGACATCAGCGGCAATCCACCTGTCACTCAAAAGGCCACGCCCTTAATTATGCAGAACTTTAAGGCTTAATATAATTTAAACGGATGAGTTATAAAAATATTCACCCCCCTCACAGTCGCCATGAAGGGCAACATTAGCTTTATAGACCAAAACCACTTTTTGCACCAGGCCGTAAACATGTTTATTTCTGCTGTAAAGTTGGGCATTTAACATGCGGGTCTATGGGAGTGAGTCTCTTCTGCAGCCGCTCTCTAGTGGCCAGTGGAGGAACTGCAGTTTAATCACTTCAGTGTTGGATTCAGGCAGGTTTCAGTTTGATATACACACACTACAGCTGTGAGTGGATGGACCAGCGCGCACACACCACACACACACACACAACACACACCACACACACACACACACACACACACACACACACACAACACCACCTCCTTGGACTCGGCTCTGGATCCTCCGGCTAGGAAGCGAGACACTAGTGGAGTGCTGGAGAGAGACAGACAGCAGGAGATGAAGACAGTCTGTGACGGCTGAAGGTGGAGCATCTTACCCCACAGCAGACCAGCGGACACCATCAGCAGACTGAGCCCCCCCGAGCCCTGCAGAGAGATCCTCCACACCTGAACACATCAACAACAACAATATCATCATCATCATCAGAGAGATCCTCCACACCTGGGGTCTGTACCATGAAGCTGGTTTAGGTGGCTAGCTATGTTTCAGTTTAGTTTGCGCCAATCCTGTGTTGTAGGCACCATAAAAGTGGTTTGGCTTTTAGCAGTGTTCATCATCGCCATAGTAACTTGCGCTCCGCGGCTAACCTGGTCCGGGTCAGGTGATGTTCCAGGTAAGAGATCTTAAACCGAACCAATTGGACCAATCAGCTGTGAGCAAAGTCACTCCACCTGTTTCTACTCCAAATTAAAGGTCACTACATAACAAATGTTTTTTTTAACACTTAGATATTTAGATTTAGATATTATGTTATTATTAATCGATCACACGTGCAATTTTAGTTTATAGTTTTTAAACTTTTAGTTTAGTTTATAAACTTTAGTTTATTATTTTTATGCACAAATAAATATATATAGGTAATATAAACACGATTTAGAATCAATAGACGAAGCTATAAAATGACTACATGTGAGCTTAAAAGTTAAATTCTCTCAATACCTTTATCAACTGTATGAACTAACTTCACAATTTTTTATTTCACTGATACAGCAAGACTTTTTCTTTTAGTTGTCCTCTTTTATAGACGGCTATTTATTTATTTCTGTTTGTTTAAATTCTTAATATTTTCAATCTCATAATATTCTGCATAAGAGAGAGGTGATTCGCGCTGCTTCGTGAGAAATTAATCGCAGTTTCCCTCTTTCTCAGGATGTGATTGGCTGTTCGCTACTGATGTCACTACTAAACTCAGGAATTAAGCAGCCTACAGAGAAAGTACAGGATCAGCATCATGTTACCAACAAAGCCTGGTTGAATAGGCTTTATCCACAGCTTCACTACTTCCTGAACTTCAGCCAGCTCCTTTGTTTCCTGTCTGCCATTATTGGACAAACTGATTAATCCAGGTGTGCCTGAGTATTGTTACTGAGGCCAGGCACACCTGGATTAATCAGTTTGTCCTAATAATGGCAGACAGGAAACAAAGGAGCTGGCTGAAGTTCAGGAAGTAGTGAAGCTGTGCATAAAGCCAATTGGTTTGGTTTTAGAAAACTAATCCTGTAACCCGGAGTTTGTTCAACTTCCATCATGATACATTAAAGGGTACCTATTATGGATTTTTGAAAATTGCCCTTCATGTAGTGTGTAACATAGATCTAAGTGAACGAAAACATCCTGCAAAGTTTTAAACATGAAAGTTCACCGTATACAAGTTATTGTCTCTCAAAAGTAAGAGTCGACTCTGAGTCGCTGATAAGAATCGATAGACGAACGATGCTTTTTCTCTAACTTTATGACGTCACCTGTACAAGTTATTTGAATAAGAACGCCCACTCATTGCATTAGGAGACACCAGGAAAAACATCATGTCGACGAGACGCTGCTGTTTTTGAAGTGCGACGCAAAAGCAAACTTTTTTCATCTGCCCAGTGAGGAGCATTTGAAGACTAAGTGGCTACAGTTCATATATACAACTATACCAAGAAGTATAGCCGAACCTTGTTCTGTGTTCATATATACAACTATACCAGAGAAGTATAGCCGAACCTTGTTCTGTGTTCGTGTCATTTTAAAGATGATTGCTTCACAAACCTAAATGCTATAAGTATGGATTTGCGAGCGGCTGATACTGAAGGTTCAGTACCGAGTTTATTTGGATCAGCTTCCTTCTCCGAATCACAACCTGTAAGTATTATTAATATTAATTGTTGCTTTTATGTTTTATATATCATGCTCAATAATTATTTTGTGTGTTGTGTATGCACAGCGCAGCTTCTAGGTCTTCAATGTCAATTGTATTGAAATATGTGAAGTGCAGGGCTCTCAAGTGTCACGCAATGAAGAACGTGAGAAATACAATGTGTGGCGGGAGAGCGTGACAAAAGACCGAAATGAGTGACTGTCACGCTCTCCCGCCACACATTGTATTTCTCACGCTGAAAAACTATTTGTATTCAATATGCCGCAGCGCCCAAAACTCTGGCCGCGCCGCTCTCACTGTGGAACCGGCAGGAATCAAGCGCGTCTCCGAGTCCTCTCTGGTGTTGTTCGTCTGGTGTTGTTAGCCAATCAGAAAATAGCACTATTGTATCTGGGTAAGATTTAACGCAACAACCAATGACACCCCGTCGGCTCGGTGTCACTCCTTTGGGCTATGGTAGCTAACATATCACCGCAGATTAGCGTCACGCAAAGGCGGGGTTTGGAAAAATGACTCGCGAAACGATTCATATGGGAGTCGGTGAGCAAATCAGGTAAAAATAAATGCATATTATAAGACAAAAAAAGTGTTTTTTGTCATTTCATGCTTGTAAAACTGTTGTTGGGGACTCCCAGAACAATATTAGGAACATTTTAAATGCCATAAATAGGTACCCTTTAAAGACTCAATGAACAAACACACACTGATTCTGTAATTAGACCACACTCCTCGAGCCTGCGAGTGTAAGCCTGTTTTTACCTTGTGGAGGCGTTCGGGTGAAAACTCCAGCCCGACCACGAAGAGAGTGAAGAACACGCCGAGCTCTCCCAACGTCTCCACCTGAACCATAGACTGCAGGAGACACAGCATTACACACACGCCGAGATGTGCACACACACCTGTCTGAAGATGTTCAGTGCTCACTTTAATACTGTTGAGTCCCGATGGGCCGAGCAGAACCCCACAGATGATATAACCGAACATGGGCGGCAGACCCATCAGCGCACACAACCATCCACACGGCAGAGACAGCATCACCACCAACACCAGATCCTGAGGAACACACACCACCACACGCACGCACACGCACACGCACGCACACGCACAACCACACCACGCACACACACACACACACACACACACACACACCACACACACACACACACACACCAGCTTCATTTCATATTCATATTGAGTTGGTTGAGGAGATTCCCCCCTTCCATGTAAAGCGCTTTGAGTGAAGAGAAAAGCACTATATAAACGTAATGAATTATTATTATTATTATTATATTAGACAACCAAGGTTAGAATATTGTTAAAGTCCCCCTGTGGTGAAAATAATTTTCAAGGAAAAAACATTTAAATATGTAATTTTGGTGATCAAAGATGAGTTTTAAAGGATAAAATGATTGACTACAGGGAGACTTAAAAGGGTACCTATCATGGAATTTTGAAAATTACCTTTCATGTAGTGTGTAACATAGATCTAAGTGAACAAAAACATCCTGCAAAGTTTTAAATATGAAAGTTCACCGTATACAAAGTTATTGTCTCTCAAAAGTAAGAGTCGACTCTGAGTCGCTGATATGAATCGATAGACGAACGATGCATTTTCTCTAACTTTATGATGTCACCAAGACAAGTTATTTGAATAAGATACGCCCACTCAGTGCGCGCGCCAGACGCCAGTGAAAACATGTCGACGAGACTTTGTTCTAAAGTGCGAATCAAAAGCGAACTTTTTTTCACTGCCCAGGGACAAGCATGTGAAGACTCAGTGGCTAGAGTTTATATTTACAACTATACCACACAAGTATAGCCACCTTGAGCTGTGTTCGTGTCATTTTAATGAAGATCGCTTTACAAACATAAATGCTTTCAAGTGTGGATTCGCGAGTCGCCTGATACTGAAGGAACGTTCAGTACCAAGTTTATTTGGATCAGCTTCCTCCTCCGAATCACAACCTGTAAGTACTGTTAAAGGGACTATTTGCAAGTTTTTCCCCAAAATAAACGTAACAATAGCCTTTTTATTTTACCATTTATGACTCAAACATCTCCTGTTGAGCATACTGACACCTTTTCCGCTCACAGTGGGTGCACCTATAATCCTGTATCCTATTTTTCCTATTTTCTGTCGGGTCGGATTTTTCCCGCGCTGTCTGCGGATGTGACGTCAAGCACGTTCATGTTAACCGTTTCAGATCACTCTGCCACCACCGCTAGTCAGCAAGTAGCCTACACTCGCAAACTTATCTCAAACAATATATGTATTTGACTGTTCTTACCCCTGTAAACATAATGTTGACCTCCTTGCAGCAGATGACTTGTGAAGTGTGCACGTACGAGCGAGCGCTGCGAGAGCGAGCAGAAAGGAAGAGCAGTTCTGTTTTTTGGCCACAGGTGTCAGTCGCGAGTTTAAATTTCAGAAAAACGCATATAGGCCCTTTAATAAATGTTGCTTTTATGGGTTTTGTAGCATGCTCAATAAGTATGTGTGTGTGTGTGTGGTGTGTGTGTGTGTGTGTTGTGTGTGTGTGGTGTGTGTGTGTGTGTGTGTGTGTGTGTGTGTGTGTGTGTGTGTGTGTGTGTGTGTGTGTGTGTGTGTGTGTGTGTCAGTTACGCTCAGCGCAGCTTAGGTCTCCAATGTCATTTTTTTTTTTTTTTTTAATATGTGAAATGTTTGTCGTTGTTATTGGAGTTGTCATAAAGAATAGATCGTATTGTAGCGCTGCAGTGCTTTATCAATATGTTTAAGCTTTGGGTTAACGCGAAAAATAACTGACTGGGTCATCTGGGGGCTGTTCCATAAACCAAGATTAGAGTATAAGCCAGGCTTATTACGGTTAGTCAGGCTTATTTTTGGTAGATTCGGTTTCATAAATCAAAAAGTTCAAACTCAGTTACCCTGGCAACTTATGCTGGGAAACTAGCCTGGTCCAGGGCAGGCTAACTGTCAGGCTAAAGCCCTCAGTTGTTTACACAGATTACCTCACACTGACCGACAAGAACACAATGATATTACCACTGAAACACTCCTCTATACCATATAATTGGACTTTATAAATACACAGTAATACAGAAAATCAACTTAAATAAGGCTACAATATAGACAATATAGACACATATATAAGGCGTTTTAAAGTTGTCCGTTTAGGACATGTCATTTTTGTAATAAAGACATTTTAATTAAGGAGTGCCTCGGTTATCAGAGAATTCTTTCTCTACACTGTCTCTTATAATATATATATATATATAGTATGTACTTTATTATGTCTTTCAATTCAAACACATTTAACCCAATTATACAAATGGACAGTTCCTTTAAAGACATCATATTTTCCCCCAATAAATATTCCTTATTTTTCCTTCTACTTTTTTTCTTTTGTGATAATACCCACCAACACATACATATAAATAAAACAATAAATAAATATTAATAAAAATATAACATTCACATATATCAAACTCTTATAAGGAATGACACATAATTCCTAATAGTTATTCAAGTAATATTATTTAAATATCAAATATTCAATATTAAATAAGTAAATAAATAAAATAACAAATAACTAGAAATAAAAGGGAAGGTTACATAAAAATGTAGTTAATGTAGGCCAATATATATTCCTTTATTTTATGGAATATTCTTTGATTTTAGAGTTGCACATATCTTTTCAGAATGTATACATTTGTTCCTAATTTAATGTTATCCTCTCCATAATGTACTTTAGAAACTAAATCTATCCACTCATTTAAAACTGGGGATTCTTGCTTTCTCAAAAAAATTATTGCATTAAAAGCTGTAATTCTCAGCATTCTAAATAAGTATACATCATCTTTATAAAGTAGCATAGGTCCTATACCCAAAACTATATTTTGTATCTTTATATATTTAGTTTCTTAAAAAAAATCTTCCCTAAATTAGGCTACTTCTGTTCAATTTCTTTTTTTTAATTAGAAGTATAAAATATATGAGTGTAATGAGCTAGAAGTTCACTGCAACTTATCCAACATCCTAAAGAGAAATTATTATAATTAGAAGAATATCTAGTGTTATAAAATATCGCATATTAATTTTCCAAGCAAAATGTATATTTTAGTCAGAATTATTGGGGTCCTATTTGGCGCGCATGCGCACAGCAGCGCTCGTTCAATATGAAGATTAGCAGCAAAATGGATACATTTGCTAGCCTCGTGAGACCATCCTGATCTCGCGAGCTTTCAAGGTTTCACTCGCAGATCAGTCTGGATACTTTCCGTTAAAGAAAATTTGGGAGCAGTTCACCAAACGAACGTCCAATTAGCGTTGGCTTTGAGGCGGGTTGAGGTGTGACGCAACGAGAAGCGCGACGGTTCAGTCTTAAGAACATGGCGGCTTCAGCGGATGAAACTAGCATCAGTGTGGCTATCGAGCAAGTTTTATCGGAATTACAGAGTTATTACGGAATTACAGAGCTAACAAGCCTTTACCTGCAGCAGCAAGAGTAGCCTGGCTTGTGGTTGTGTTTTCGTCGTCGCTCTCATATGCTTCGTTGATCTGATTGGTTGATTTGGCCCGTCTATCACCAACATAGGCCAATCAGCTAACCAGTATTTTCGCCCCTTACCAAAACTACTTCAACGGAAGGTTTCCAGATGGATATGCGGAGCAAATCCATCTGGCGGAGTCAGGTTATACATTTGCACGACTTTTCTAACATTTACAGATGGAGAATATAACTGTAAAATATAATTTTTGCACTGAGGGGGGGGGGGAACATGTCACAAACGCATAAAACAGCACAAAATATATGCTGTTTGATGGTGGATCGATTTGATCCACGATCGACCTCTAGTGCTGCTTCAGAAACGCGTGCACACGCAATTATCTAGACTAGATAAACCTGGATCAAATTAGTGAGATTGCGTGAACTTCAATTACCTTTTATGGAACCACTTTAGCCCCAACATATTTGTTAGGCTCATTCAAGTCCGGTTTTGGAGTTTAATCCCCGCTTTTCTAAGCTTCATTTATGGAACAGCCCCCTGACCAATCACCGCAGATTAGCGTCACGCAAAGGCGTAGTTTGAAAAATGAGTCGTCAAACTAATCATTTGGGAGTTGGTGAGCAAATCAGGTAAAAATAAATGCATATTATAAGACAACAAAAGTGTTTTTTGTCATTGCATGCTTGTAAAACTGTTGTTGGGGACTCCCAGAACAATATTAGGAACATTTTAAATGCCATAATAGGTACCCTTTAAGACTGAACAACACAACAATCAGAGGTCACCTTGATGAAGTGGTGGTCTGCACGGGACATGGTGGAGTCCCGTGGTTTGGTCAGCACATACTGGTTATTCTGGGAGTCGATCAGCATGCTGAGCCCCAGATTGCCTTTGTCCACAAGCATGGACACGTTCTTCCTCTTCCCGTCCTCCTCGTCCTCCTCCACCCTCAGGACGGCCTCCACGTTCACCCCCCTCATCTGGAGAGACAAAAATATGGGGTTTAGCAATCAATTAAATGGGACATATCAAAAAAATCTGACTCTTCCCGTGTTTAAGTGCTATAATCCGGTGGATCTACCGACACAGAAAATGTGAAAAGTGAAACCCAGTAACTTTGTTTTGAGCCTTTCTCTGCAAACATGTAAAACAAAAAAAACACACCTGTTTGTTGTTGTCGAAGGCGTGTTCCCCGATGTCCTCCTCCAGCCGGTCCGCAGCTTTCCTCACGTCCTCCAGGATCTCCTCCAGCATGGACAGGGTTTTGTTTCGGTCTTGTTCCACTTTCAGCGCTTCCTGCTGGTGTTTCTCTGCTGCCACCAGCTCCATGTACTCCTGCTCCTCCTGCACACACACACACACACACACACACACACACACACACACACACACACACACACACACACACACACACACACACACACACACCACACACACACACACACACACACACACACACACACACACACACACACACACACACACACACACACACACACACACACACACACACACACACACACACACACACACACACGTGTAAAGAGTTCCTGAAACCTATACTTGAGTAAAAGTGCAGATACCCTACAGCGAAAAATGACACCATTACAATACAATACAATACAATACAATACAATACAACTTGAAAAATAAAGGTGAACGAGCCTTTTCAAGGCCTGGTCCTAATCTCTGGAATAGTCCTGTTCATATAAGAACAGCTCGGACTGATGACATTTTAAAGTTGTTGCTTAAGACGCACCTGCGTTCCTTAGCTTTGATTTCGATTTGAGTTAAGCTACTGCGACATTCTCTACTGTGTTTATTTGTTTATTTGTGTGTATCCTGACATTGTTAAAGGGATAGTTCACCCAAAAATGTAAACTCTGTCAGTAATTACTCTCCCTCATGTTGTTCAACCCCGTAAGACTTTCGTTCATCTTCGGAACACAAATGAAGATATTTGTGATTTAATCTGAGAGCTGGGTCACTCCTCCATAGGCTTCTGAGGGACTGAAACTCGCCGGCCCAGAAACGTTATTAAAGATATCGTTAAAATGGTCAGAGTGACTACAGTGGCTCAATCTTACGTTTATCAAGCGACGAGAATACTTTTTTGTGAGCAAAAAAAAAACAAAAATAACAACTTTATTCAAGTATTCATTTCCTTCTCTGTGGGCCTCGAGTGAGTTCTCGTAGTAACAGCGCAGCGCTTCTGTGTTATACGTCACACGTAGACTCACTATTGGCCGACGCTGGTCATGTGTGTGTGATGTCTGTGACGTTCAACACAGAAGCGCTGCGCTGTTACACTACGTGAACTATCTTGAGGCCCACAGAGAAGGAAATTAATGTTCTGTTTACTTCCTGTCTCTATGAAGCCCCTCCTTCTGAAAAGCACACTGTGCTCTGATTGGTCGGCAGGAGCAGTGTGTTGTGATTGGTCGAGCGCTTCAGGTGTGTTTGAGAAAATGCCCCGTCCCTTTCCCCCGCCTCATTTACTTTTAAAGTGAACTACTGCTTTAAATGAGGAAATTGTGACGTGGAAGAGACTGAACAGATAATGCTGACCTTAGAGTGAGTGATAATTAGTGATGAGTGAGAAAGCGTGACTACTAAGTGATGACATAACTACTGATGGATGAGTAAAGTGTGACTGACCTTGATGGAGTGAGTAAAGAGTGACTGACCTTGAACGAGTGAGTAAATTGTGAGTGGCCTTGATGGAGTGAGTAAAGTGTGACTGACCTTGATGGAGTGAGTAAAGATGGAGTGCCTTGATGGAGTGAGTAAAGAGTGATGCCTTGATCGAGTGAGTAAAAGTGTGACTGACCTGATCGAGTGAGTAAAGTGTGACTGACCTTGAACGAGTGAGTAAATTGTGAGTTGCCTTGATGGAGTGAGTAAATGTGAGTGGCCTTGATGGAGTGAGTAAAGAGTGAGTGGCCTTGATGAGTAGTAAAGAGTGACTGACCTTGACGAGTGAGTAAAAGTGACTGCCTTGATGGAGTGAGTAAAGTGTGACTGACCTTGATGGAGTGAGTAAAGAGTGATGGCCTTGATGGAGTGAGTAAAGAGTGACTGACCTTGATGGAGTGAGTAAAAGTGACTGACCTTGATGGAGTGAGTAAAGAGTGACTGACCTTGATGGAGTGAGTAAAGAGTGACTGACCTTGACGAGTGAGTAAATGTGAGTGGCCTTGATGGAGTGAGTAAAGTGTGACTGACCTTGATGGAGTGAGTAAAGAGTGATGGCCTTGATGGAGTGAGTAAAGAGTGAGTGGCCTTGATCGAGTGAGTAAAGTGTGACTGACCTTGATGGAGTGAGTAAAGTGTGACTGACCTTGAGAGTGAGTAAATGTGAGTGGCCTTGATGGAGTGAGTAAAATGTGAGTGGCCTATGATGGAGTGATAAAGAGTAGAGTGGCCTTGATGGAGTGAGTAAAGAGTTGTGAACAATGGCCTTGATGGAGTGAGTAAAGAGTGACTGGCCTTGATGGAGTGAGTAAAGTGTGACTGACCTTGATGGAGTGAGTAAAGAGTGACTGGCCTTGATGGAGTGAGTAAAGAGTGACTGACCTTGATGGAGTGAGTAAAGATGAGTGGCCTTGATGGAGTGAGTAAAGAGTGAGTGCCTTGATGGAGTGAGTAAAGTGTGAGTGGCCTTGATGGAGTGAGTAAAGTGTGACTGACCTTGATGGAGTGAGTAAAGAGTGAGTGGCCTTGATGGAGTGAGTAAAGAGTGATGGCCTTGATGGAGTGAGTAAAGAGTGATTGGCCTTGATGAGTGAGTAAAGTGTGACTGACCTTGATGGAGTGAGTAAAGTGTGACTGACCTTGATGGAGTGAGTAAAGAGTGAGTGGCCTTGATGAGTGAGTAAAAGTGTGACTGACCTTGATCGAGTGAGTAAAGTGTGAGTGGCCTTGATGGAGTGAGTAAAGAGTGACTGACCTTGATGGAGTGAGTAAAGAGTGAGTGGCCTTGATGGAGTGAGTAAAGAGTGACTGGCCTTGATGGAGTGAGTAAAGAGTGACTGACCTTGATGGAGTGAGTAAAGAGTGACTGGCCTTGATGGAGTGAGTAAAGAGTGACTGACCTTGATGGAGTGAGTAAAGAGTGACTGGCCTTGATGGAGTGAGTAAAGAGTGACTGACCTTGATGGAGTGAGTAAAGAGTGACTGGCCTTGATGGAGTGAGTAAAGAGTGACTGACCTTGATGGAGTGAGTAAAGAGTGACTGGCCTTGATGGAGTGAGTAAAGAGTGACTGACCTTGATGGAGTGAGTAAAGAGTGACTGGCCTTGATGGAGTGAGTAAAGAGTGACTGACCTTGATGGAGTGAGTAAAGAGTGACTGCCTTGATGGAGTGAGTAAAGAGTGACTGGCCTTGATGGAGTGAGTAAAGAGTGACTGGCCTTGATGGAGTGAGTAAAGAGTGACGTGGCCTTGATGGAGTGAGTAAAGAGTGACTGACCTTGATGGAGTGAGTAAAGAGTGAGTGGCCTTGATGGAGTGAGTAAAGAGTGAGTGGCCTTGATGGAGTGAGTAAAGCGTGACTGACCTTGATGGAGTGAGTAAAGCGTGACTGACCTTGATGGAGTGAGTAAAGCGTGACTGACCTTGATGGAGTGAGTAAAGCGTGACTGACCTTGATGGAGTGAGTAAAGCGTGACTGACCTTGATGGAGTGAGTAAAGCGTGACTGACCTTGATGGAGTGAGTAAAGCGTGACTGACCTTGATGGAGTGAGTAAAGGTGACTGACCTTGATGGAGTGAGTAAAGCGTGACTGACCTTGATGGCGGCTTCCCGGAGCGCCTGGAGCCTCTGCCGGCTGCTGTCCCTCATGTTGACGATGTCTCTGAGGTTCCCGGTGAGCACGCGCTGGAGCCCCTCCACGGCCTGGAAGAGTGAGCGCTCGCTCTCGTTGAGCTCGCGCTGGAACACCTCGAGTGTGTGTATGCGGAACAGCTTCTCGTTCGGCGCCAGCGTGCGGTCCCGCTCCAGAGCCAGCGCCGCCGAGCCCAGCTTACGCACGGCCGAGTGCTTGTGTCTGAGGAGTGTGGAGAGCCGCCGGCAGTTTCTCCGTCACCCACGGGTGTCCGTACACCTGCGCTCGGTGGACCTGAGGAGCCTGCAGCGCCACCGCCAGGCCGACGCACAGCACTGCACACACGCCTCGCATCCGGCACACTGGAAATCACATCATCGCAGGGTTATTGGTGAAATCAAAACTGAAAAAAGTGATTATATCCATAATAAAAGTGAATCTATCCATCATAAAAGTGATTCTATCCATAAAAAAGTGATTTTATCCATAATAAAAGTGCATCTATCCATCATAAAAGTGCATCTGTCCATCATAAAAGTTCATCTATCCATCATAAAAGTGCATCTGTCCATCATAAAAGTGATTTTATCAATAATAAAAGTGATTTTATCCATGATAAAAGTGATTTTATCCATCATAAAAATGATTCTAGCCATCATAAAAGTGATTTTATTCATAATAAAAATGATTTTATCCATAATAAAAGTGCATCTGTCCATCATAAAAGTGCATCTGTCCATCATAATTATAAAAGTGATTCTATCCATAATAAAAGTGATTCTATCCATAATAAAAGTGATTTTATCCATAATAAGTGATTTTATACATAATAAAAGTGATTTTATCCATAATAAAAGTGATTTTATCCATAATAAAAGTGCATCTGTCCGTCATAAAAGTGATTTTATACATAATAAAAGTGATTCTATCCACAATAAAAGTGATAATAAAGGCCTTCTGAATTGAAACGTTGTGTTTGTGTAAGAAAAATATCAATATTTAAAAATGTATTAGACACTCTAAAAGGGAAAAAGAGCACAATTGCAGAAACTTTTTTTAACAATAAAACAGTTTTATTACTAATATTTTGTGCCAAGAAGTGACGATTGTCTCTCATGAACACATGGGATGGAAGTGTTTTATGCCATAAACTTTCTCAACTTTGGATGGAAGCAGAGCTAAGGCTACTGAAATAACACTGATCCACACAGACAGTAAATGAATATTACTCTAAAACATGACTGAACTAAAACATAACTAGATATGAAACTCGAGTACTCACCTGACATATGAACACTAAACACTCCTGAAGGTGTGTCACTAACTAGACAAACAACCCAGAAGTGTGTTTACCGGCCCAGCACACCTACATCCTGCAGAGATACGGCTCATATTATTCCTCATCCCTGAATCAGTGTGGAAATAAACAAAAACAAAATTACCTCATCAGAGAATATTAATCACGTGTTGATACTGGAATGTGGCATAACAGGGTGGATTTCTCACACAATGACACGTAGCTATTGTGATGTATATGTTTTCTGTTGGGAAATTAATGAGAGGCTTGCTTTAAAATATTTACTTTATTATACTCTTTCAAGTCTATAGAAATAGCAGCACATTGTTTAAAGGCCCGTGCGATTAATGTACCTGTATCCGCGTCCACATAGTATTGTCGCCTGTCGCTTTAAATGCTCGAGCTCTTTAAAGCAGGATGGATTCTGATTGGCTGACAAAAGTTGAATATGCGGGAGTGGGAGGAGCTTCTGCCAAAAAAGAATTAATAATTTATTTACAGTCTATGATAAAATCCTACGATGTCATCATGGTTGGGTTAATTTTCTAAAACTTGTGTTATTTTAGTATCGTGATATATTTACATAGTTTAGATTTTCTGTTTTCAGTTAAATTTAAGTAATTTTGACTTATGTTTTCCACATTTTTATTCGTTTTTTATTAATTTAATTAATAAATTGTTTTATGCATAATTTCAGCACACCAAGTTAAAGTAAATGAAACTGAGAAATGTTGACTTGGCAACTAACTGAAATAAAACACGTTTAAGTTTTAGTTTAGTTTATTTAAGTTTACCTTTTTTTATGGTTTTAGTTTTAGCGAACTATAATAATAATAACCTTGGTAATTCTGGGGACAGACAGATAACACAAAACAAGAAATCCTCCCTGATTTTTTAAAGATATTCATTTACATTTTAAATTAAATATTTAATCCACGTTGTAGTGTAATATGAGATGATACACATTATCAACTGACACACAGCGATGATAACATGTTTCTGATGTTTAATTTCAATTAACTAAATAACTGATCAATGTCAACTGACTTCGCGACTACAAATAAATCACTGTATAATATTCAGAACTATGCGGGTGATCTGATCTGTCCATCAAACGCGTTATTGTTATAATTTCTATAAATATTATAAATATTATTTATTCAGGTAACCTTGACGGTTGTCAGTCATCCACTTCAAGTAGGCTACATTTTCTACATGGCATTCTGCAAGATAACATCAACGCTAATGAACAGAAAGAGAGAAGAAACGCATACCTGGTGTGGTGTGTATGTGTGTGTGTGTGTATGTGTGTGTGATGCAGTTCACCGCAAAAACTCGTCAATAAACGGAGGAAACAATCGCGCTCTTGTGACGCCACATGCTGCGCGCGCACCTCACCGGACAGCAGCGCGCGCGGCTCGCGCACGGACACTCGGTGACGGTAATCAGAGATCCGCGCTCGCTCGAATCCCGGAGCAGGTAAACGACTTTCCGGAGAGAGACGAGAGACTGAGAGACTGAGAGAGAGAGAGAGATGAGAGAGAGAGAGAGAGAGAGAGAGAGAGAGAAGGGAGAGAGAGAGAGAGAGTAAAGCTGCTCATACTAGACTAACGTTACACTTCACCGAAAGTTCGCGGAAGATTGACGAACATTAAGGGCAGTGTGTGCTGTCAGTTCTGTCAGGATTAGTTTTTCAGCGGTTTCATGTTAGTAGAGCTGAAAACAGAACTGAATCACAACAGCGCGTGCAATTTTGGGGAATGTAGTTTTCCTTCCGCACCGCGCATGACAAAAAATAAGACCAATTTCCGCCAATAAGAGGAAAAAAATGCTTAAAAGTTAAAGTGATTACATTCTAAATCAACATTTTGACATACTATGTCATAATTATAAGATAAAATTGGAAACTATGAAGTCAAAATAATTTTATTGTCATAATTTCGACTTTTAATTACGTATTTATGTCTTTTTATGTCATAATTTTGTCTTTGTATGTCATATTTTCGACTTTTTAAATCATAATTGTTACCTTTTAAGTTATAAATGAAGCACGATTTTCCCTTAGGCTATAGGGCGGAAATTTGCTTCCATAGAAATGCAGCTGACTAGAATTATCAGTCACTGAAATGACTAAAACTAAAACTTGTATGATTTTGCCACATACGTTAATTACTAATATCAAACTTTTGTAATTACAAATAATCCACAATTAATAACTTGACATTCTGCAAAATTCAGATAGTTTGAATTTTCAAGAGCAGCGCAGGTGAAAAAACTACATTCCCCAGAGTTTCCCCGCGCGCCAGCTGGTTTCCGCGCATGCGCACAGTCAGGAGGCAGCTCGGCTGGAGATGAAGATGGTAGGTGAGCGCGCAGGGGGCAGTGTTTTGTGTTTATCTGTAATGTTTGATGACTGCTAACAATAGACGCTCGTTCTGTGTTTATTCTCACGCTGTTTCCGCGCGTCCGTTAATGAGGGAAACGGTGTTTGCGAGATCCGAATCAAAGCGGGTCACCGGAACCGATCGCCCTCCTGCACGCGCTTCCGACACTCATAGCGCTTCATAAACTCACAACTACACCATGGTAATGCACTGTTAATATCACGATGATATATGAATGTGGTAATAAATACTATGGTATTATAGCACTGTACCAGGTAACACCACTGATTTATGATAACGGTTGGATTAGCGCTTACTTCAGGCGATTCGTACATGTTTAATTATCTTTTTTTAGTGTTTGAACAATCATAATTGCAAGTACTATATGTGATGTCAGTTACTCTTTGTCGAAGCTTAACTCCGCCACAAAAAAGTTAAATAATATAAAAATGTTCAAGCAATTCTAATAAAAAGTCTATCTCTGTAACATTAACGTAATTTGTACTTCACGACCGTTAAAGCACAATCGCTTTTTTAAAAAAAAAAAAATTATTCACCACAAATAATTTATAATACAGAATAAGGAACATTAACATGTGGGCATACATAGAAGAAGGCAAACATTACAGTTTACATAATTGTTTGGGATGTTTTCAAAGATTAATGGTAAAATGAGTTGAATGTATTGTCACGTGACGTACCGGCGTCGCTTCAGTGTCATTCACTAATCTCTCCGTGACGTCATAGGAATGATTTTAACCTAGTAACTGGTATTCTGGCATAAATGTATGGTAATAGAGTCACTGGTGATGGACTCGATGACTTCCTCAGTTTACTGTAATTAATGGTGTTGAACTCCTTCACTTCTGTACTGATAAACACTGTCAAAATGATTCAAGTTCACAACAAAAATAATTCTGTATTATGAATTTTTAAGGCCAGACAAGTCATTTGTGAGGTGATTTTGTAAAGAAAGACACACGTCTGCGCACATATATATTCAAACACACACATCTATAGACTAAACACGTAATACGCATGTGTGCCGCCCAGTGTTAAAGTTACTCTAAAAAAGTAATTAATTACTAATTACCTCTTCAACAGTGTAATTAGATTACTAATTGCTCTCTCTAAAAAGTATTTAATTTTACTAATTACTTTGTAAATCCCATATCAACCTCAACCAGCTGAATAATACAAGGATAGACATAAACTGTTTTAATTCTTTCAAATAAATACTATAGAATTGCATGAATTATCCTGAAACTGACCAAACCATTTAAAGGGACAAGGTTACATTATAAACATACTTTTTAACATCAGACAATAGATTTTGATGTTAAACCCACTATTGTTTTATATAGAATTGTTCTAGTTAATACCAGTCTGATCTCATGACATTTCATACTTATTTTACAAGATAGCTAATCCGTACGAATTTGTACGATTTAGACATCTCATAAAATGCAGACGAATCGCCGTGAGATCGGATTGGTCTATACACAGTATTTAGCTCAATTACATCAGAAGTAACTGTAATTAAATTACAGAAAAATGAAGAGTAATCCCTGTAAAGCTGCTGTCAAACTCTAGATTGTTGAAGCGCTGTGTTGTTGTTCCTCCAGCATAAGCTGAAGTCGAGCCAGAAGGAGAAGATCCGGCAGGTCATGTCCTTCAGCCGGGCCGCGGAGAGAACCGCTCTGTTCTGCCTGACCCACAATGACTGGAGACGAGACACGAGCTCGAGCAACCTCTTCCAGAACCACCGAGAGCCCATGGACCGCAAGAAGCTGGACCAGCTCTACAACCGCTATAAAGGTGAGCCGCCGTGTGTGTGTGTGTGTGTGTGTGTGTTTTCCTTCATTTGCGCTGCTGCTGCTGCTTCTGTCTGCAGATCCTCACGACGAGAGCAAGATCGGACTCGAGGGAATCCAGCAGTTCTGCGACGACCTGGTTCTGGATCCCGCTAGCGTCGGCGTGCTAATCGTAGCGTGGAAGTTCAGAGCCGCGACGCAGTGCGAGTTCAGTCGCGCAGAGTTCCTGGACGGCATGTCGGATCTGGGGTGAGAATCTCGCTTCAGCCGGACACAAACTAGTGCTGCAGCTTTTTATCTCGCAATTATGACTTTATTTCTTGCAATTGCGAGTAAGTTTGAAGAGTTGCGAGGAAAAAAGCTGCGTAGGGTTTCGTACGAGGTGCTGGAATTTGACTTTTTGAAATTGAAAAAAGCCGTCAGAATCAGCTCAGCTATTTCTACACTGCCAAAGATGCTTTTCTTACTCAGTATTTTTGTCTTGTTTCCAGTCTGAATATCAAATCAGTTCTTAAATCAAGAAAGTAAAAAATAAAGTAATAAAATGACATGGGGAAATAAATAAAAATTAAGAGTTTTTGCCTAAAAAAAGCTAAATAATCGGAGAATGTTTGAATTAAGATTATTTTTCTGACTCCATTGGCAGATAATTTTGCTTTTTTTAAGCATCAACTCACTTAATTTTTATTAATTCCCCTGAAAAAAAGGACATATCTCATGTAATTTTACTCATCTAGTAAATGCATCTTGATTTTAGATTTTTTTTTATATTTGGACTGAATACAAGACAAAAATGCTGAGTAATAAAAGCATTTTTTTGCAGTGTATAAACAAACAATTATAACTGCATCTTTTTATCTCACAATTCTGACTTTATTTCTTGCAATTTGCAAGATTTTTGGAAGAATTGCGATGGAAAAGCTGCGTAGGGTTTCGTATAAGGTGCTGGAATTTGACTTTTTGAAATTGAAGTCCTGGAAAACCGTAGAAAAAAAAACATATTTATTAAAAGGTGAATTATTGAAAGACAATATATATATATATATGAGATCAGTGCTTAATTTTTTCGATAAAACACAAATACAATCTTTTCATATAATGCTATAATGGGGGTATAATGCTCTTTTCACAAGATGTAAAATAAGTCTCTGAGTGTGTGTGTGAAGTTTTAGCTCAAAATACCCCTAAGATATTTTTATAGCATGTTAAAATTGTCACTTTTTGAGGGCGAGTAAAAACGCACCGTTTATGTGTCTGTACCTTTAAATGTAAATGAGCTGCTGCTCCCGGAAAAGGGGGCGGATCTTCAAGAGCTTGTATGTGTGTGTGTAATCTATAAATCTCATTCCCGGGGGCGGGGTTTATGTAAATTTTAGGGTTAGTGATGTCACTGAAATTACAATTATTGGTGTGTTTGTGAGGTTCAAAAACCTTTGTGGTAGTGTGGTTTCAGTGTTTAATGAGCTTTCAGCGCTGGGTTTAACTCTTACACTGCTGTTTGTCTAGATGTGACAGTCCAGAGAAGCTGAAGAGTCTGTTGCCCAGACTAGAGCAGGAGCTGAAGGATTCTGGGAAGTTCAGAGACTTCTATCAGTTCACGTTCTCCTTCGCCAAGAGCCCGGGTCAGAAGGCTTTAGGTGAGCGACCGGTGCAGTGAACGTCTGTGCTGTGATGAGCTGCTGTTTCAGTTACCCATGATCCTCTCTGTCTCAGATCTGGAGATGGCCGTGGCCTACTGGAACCTCGTTCTCACCGGACGCTTCAAGTTTCTCCACCTCTGGAACACTTTTCTTCTGGTACATCATCACAGCTTTACATAATCAATATATAATCAATCAGAATGAGGAACAAGCGAAAACATAACGGGATCTACATACTAAACAACCATTCATACACTGCAAAAAATGTTTTTTTTTACTTAGAATTTTTGTCTTGTTTCCAGTCCAAATATCTACAAATTCTAAAATCAAGATGCATTTACTAGATGAGTAAAATAAAATAAGATATTATGTCCTGTTTTCCGGGGGAATTAATCAAAATTAAGTGAGTTGATGCTTAAAAAAAGCAAAATTATCTGCCAATGGAGTCAGAAAATAATAATATTAATTCAAATATTGGCAGATAATTTTGCTTGTTTTAGGCAAAAACTCTCTTAATTTTGATTTATTTCCCCAGAAAACAAGACTTAATGTCTTATGTCATTTTACTACTTTAGTAAATGCATCTTGATTTAAGAAATGTTTGATATTTGGACTGGAAACAAGACAAAAATACTGAGTGAGAAAAGCATTTTGCAGTGTGTACGGCTGTGCGACGATTAATCGCATCCAAAATAAAAGTTTGTGTTTACATAATATATGTGTGTGTGTACTGTGTATAATTATTTTGTATATAAATACACACACATGCATGCATGTATATATTTAAGAAATATTTGCATGTGTATATATTTATATACTTTATATTATATATAAATATGTTAAATATAAATAATGGTTTTCTTATATATATACTTGCGTGCGTTGAATGATCTCGCAGCTTCAGAGGCGAATTCAACTGTTGTGCTGATCGAAAAATCGTCCAACGAATCGTTTGGTTCATAATGCGTACCAAAGCGAAAGCCTTGCACAGAGCGCTTCAATGCGAATACGTGTATCGTTACACCCCTAATATATATATATATGTATAACAAATAATTATACACAGTGAGTACACACACATATATTATTTATTTTGGATGTGATTAATCGTTGCCAGGTCTATTCGTCAGTGATGCTGTATGTGTTTCACACTGAGTTGTGATAAACGTTTCTGATGGATCGTGACTGTCGTCTTGTGTTTGTTGTGTCTGTAAAGGAGCATCATAAAAAACCCATTTCTAAAGACACGTGGAATCTGCTGCTGGACTTCGGGAACGTGATCGCAGACGACATGTCCAACTACGACGAGGAGGGTGAGACTGTCAGAGAACTGTCAGGGACGCAAACTTTTACTCTAATGGCGGAAACAAGCTTCCTTTAAAACTGAATATTCAATTTTATAATTTTATCAACAGGGATGTGATTGGATGATGAAACGTCTCTATACACAGCCTTTCAAAAGTTTGGGGTCGGTGAGATTTGTAATGTTTTTAAAGAAGTCTCTTCTGCTCACCAAGGCTGCATTTATTTGATTACAAATACAAAACAAACCCAGTAATATTGTGAAATATTATTGTAATGTAAATCAGCTGTTTTCTATGTGAATATACTATTGAATACATCTTTACAGATGCTATCTAACTCAGTCACTGACTGTAGTGCATGACTGTAGCTTTCAGCCAGGAGATGATGTCATCAGGTGGCATCCAACTTTCACGGGGTGTTTCGACCCTGAACCACAAGTTCAAGTTCAAGTTCATTTATTTGTATAGCACATTTAAACAGCCACTTAGACAGACCAAAGTGCTTTACAGAACACACAAATAAGAAAAGTAAAAACAGCAAAACAACCCCTAAAACACATAAAACCAGCAGAGCTACGAATAGCCTTAACAAAGATTCAAATATAAAATCGTAGAAATAATGAAAAAAAAAAAAAAAAAAAAAAAAATAGAGATCAATAAGCTAAAGAGAACAGGTAGGTTTTTACCAAAGACTTAAAGATAGAAAGGGTGGGGGCCGTTCGGATCTCTAGGGGCAGGGTGTTCCACAGACGAGGCCCTGCCACTGCAAAAGCACGCTCCCCTCTACGCTTGAGTCTGACACGAGGGACAACCAGCAGAGCCTGGTCGTGTGACCTTAGGCTTCTGGACGGAGTATAGGGCTGAATAAGTTCGGATAGATAGGCTGGAGCTAAGTTGTGTAAAGATTTAAAAACAAATAGGAGGATTTTAAAATCTATTCTCTGACGGACTGGCAGCCAGTGTAACGATTTAAGAATCGGAGAGATATGGTCATATTTGCGACAGTTAAGAATGAGTCTGGCCGCAGCATTTTGGACCAACTGAAGACGTGCAATTTGGGAAACTGATATCCCACAGTAAAGTGAATTGCAATAGTCTAGCCGACACGTGATGAATGCATGAACCGCCATTTCCATAGTTATTGGAGTAAGAAAGCCTTTGATTTTAGAAAGTAAGCGAAGTTGGTAGAAACCGGAACTGATGACAGATGAAATATGTTTGTCAAATTTTAAAGACTGGTCAACAAGAAAACCTAAGTTCCGCACTCCTGTAGATATAAAACGAGATAGACTCCCAAGTCTGGGCTTGTACACTGGGACCTTTCACTCGGGCTGAAGACAATGACCTCGGTCTTATCATCATTTAGAGAGAGGAAATTTTGAGCCAGCCATGCCTTTACCTCCTCTAGGCATAATAGAAGAGAGTTTAACGCTGCAGGGTTATTTCTTTTAAATGGAATGTAAATTTGGGTGTCGTCTGCATAAAGATGAAATGATACACTGTGTTTCCTTAAGATAGCGCCCAACGGTAGCATGTATAGAGAAAATAGAGAGGGAGCCAAAATGGAGCCCTGTGGAAGACCACAGGTTAGAGGTGCCATGGAGCTGGAAAAATTACCCATTTTAACTAAAAACTTTCTGTCAGAGAGGTACGACTGAAACCATGACAGGACAGAGGCTTTTAGGCCCACCCCAGTCTCAAGTCTAGCCAACAGAGTAGGGTGGTCAACAGTGTCAAAAGCTGCCGAAAGGTCTAAGAGAACTAGAACCACAGAATCACCCGAATCAGTGGAGATAAAAATATCGTTTAGCACTCTCAGAAGGGCGGACTCAGTGCTGTGAGCAGTCCTGAACCCAGATTGAAAAGCCTCATAAATACAGTTATTTGAAAGAAAGTGCTGAAGTTGATTAAACACGATTTTCTCCAATAACTTGGAAATAAAAGGCAAGACAGAGATGGGTCGGTAATTTTGTAAAATAGAAGGATCCAGTGAAGGCTTCTTGAGCAAAGGAGTGACCGTAGCCACTTTAAGATTAGCTGGAACAGAGCCCGTATTGAGACACTTGTTAAAAAGGGATACCAAACCTGGACCCACAGAGTCGATGATTAACTTTAGAAATTTCGGCTGAATGATATCATTTGGACAAAATGAAGGTTTGAGCTTGGTGCACACATCCTTTAGTGTCTGGAGGTTGATAGGATCAAAAACCTCCCAAACACAAGTAGTGGGTGACACGAATCGGGGGAGAGTTAAGTTAGGGCAAACACTAAGTCTTAATTTAGTGATTTTGTTCACAAAAAATCTCTGGAAATCTTCACATAGAGCATCAGAGGCAACAGAGAGTTTAGAAGAAGGATTTATAACAGACTGAATGACTGAAAACAAGACCTTTGGGTTGGAGTGGTTGGATTCAATTAAGTTAGAGAAATATGCAGCTTTAGCTGACTTAGCAGCCTTTTGGTATGCTGTAAGAGCGTCTTTGAACAAATGGAAGGAGACAATCTGCCTGTCTCGCTTCCATTTGCGTTCGGCCGCCCTACAAATTTGTCTTTGATGACGAGTGTCAGAGTTTTGCCACAGATTAGATTTTGGTTTGGATATGTGAGGCTTGAGAGGAGCAGTCACGTTTGCTACCTTAAGCCAGGCAGAATTTAAAAGACTGAAGTGTTGATCCACATCCAGGTCAGATAGTGGTTGGTCCAAGTCCAAGTGTGAGCATAGTTCAGCAAAACACAGGTCGAAGTTAGTGCTGAACTGAGGAGAGTAGACCCGCGACATAACAGGTGCAATAGTGGGTTGATAGAGCTCCGGGAGAGACAGTGAGAATAGAATAGGCTTGTGATCGGAGAGCAGACAATCAGAAAATACAATATCAGTGACATCAATCCCGTAGGATAACACAACACCCTCCAGTTGGCGGGTCGGCAGTGGTGGCCAGTCACTGCCCACCTCCTCCTGGCCCCCAGCTCAACTCCTCCCTCCGATTCCAGAGCCAGCAAGACGCTCTTTCTGCTGCCTCACCCAACCTACGGACAGCTGCCTTCCTCTCCCTTCCTGCTATACCCAGAGCTGTGAGTGTCTTCCACGCAGACTGCGCCGGGAAACCCCTACACCCGACCTCAACCGGGAATAGCCAGGTCTGCCACCCTTTGGCCCTGCACTGCTCAACGAGGTCCTGGTACTTGGTGGCTTTCCGTTCATAGGCCTCCTCACACCCGTCTTCCCACGGTACCGTCAGTTCAATTAAGATTATTTTCCTTGCCTCCTCAGACCATAGGACCATGTCCGGCCTCAGCGATGTTTGCACAACCTGGGGGAAGACTAGTTTCCTTCCCAGGTCCACCCTCATCTCCCAGGATTGTGCTGCTTGCAAGAGGCTCTTTTTCCTCCTCTTGGGGGCTGGTGGTTTCTCCCCTTCTCTAATGAACTGAATGAATGATGCTGGCCTTGTACTGTTCTGGTGCTTTTTCTGCCTCTCCCGCTCCAAGATGTCAGCCAGTTCACAGAGAACCTTGTCATGGCGCCACCTGTATCTTCCTTGGCTAAGAGCTGTTTTGCATCCTGCCAGTATGTGCGCCATTGTTCCCCTCCCTCCGCATAGCCTACACAATGGGTCCTCCCTCATTCCCCACCTGTGGAGGTTTGTTGGTGATGGAAGGGTGTCGTAAACTGAACGGAGCAGGAAGGAGATGCGAAAGGGCTCCAGTCTCCAGATCTCAGGCCACGTGATCTTCCGCTTCGGCAGGTCCCACTTTGTCCAGGCACCTTGTGCTCCAAGTTCGACGGCCCTAGACCTGCGTCTTTCTTCCTCCATGTGTCGGACCTCGGCTTGAATCATTTCCCTCCTCTGTCTTGGGTCTGCTTTACCCCACTGCTGGAAGTGTGTGGACCCGAGTCCTTGCCTCCCTACGCATGGGTTCCCGATGATGTCCTTTAGCTTCAATGCGCTTTCTGCTTGCGCCACTGATGTGTCAGCCGCCCATTTGCGTCCTGATCTCGTAGTGACGCCTGCTTCTCTGACTTTTTCATCAGTGGAGTCTTGGTACATCATCACGACCCGGCACTTTGCCACCTTGAACTCTTCCACCACTGATGATAGGGGTAGCTGTACCTGACCAGACCTGGTGTAAAGCCCTACTGACGTGAAGCTTGGTGGGATTCCGAGCCACTTGCAAAGGTGTTTGTTCACTCGCCTCTCGACTCCTTCCACTGCTGTCATAGGTACTTCATAAAGTGTCAGTAGCCACATAAGTCGTGGTAACAGACCGTGCTGGAAGAGCCAGGTCTTGAACTTTCCTTGCAGTCCTGACCCCTCGATCTTACTCAGCCATGCATCTGCCTGTTTCTCTGTCCTAGAAACGTTGCATCTGTCGGTCAGGGATGCATCGTACCATTTCCCTAGGCACTTAATTGGGTTTTCCTCAATTGATGGAATCATCTCCCCCTGTACTCACAAGTGGAACTTGCTGGTCACTTTTCCACTTCTGATCACCCTACTTCTTGATTTCCTTGATTTGAACTTCATCCGAGCCCATGTTACCACGTCATCAAGTGCCTTCAGGATCCATCTTGCTTGCACATGGGTTGAAGTTGTTATGGTAAGGTCATCCATAAAGCCTCTTATTGGAGGTTGTCGGATGCCAGACTCCATTGTTGGCCCTCTGGATTCCTTTCCTCCAGCTGTTATGAGCAGATTCATTCCCATGACAAACAGGATGGGGGAGATGGTACAGCCTGTCACGATTCCCTTTTCAAGGTCCTGCCACTGAGTTGTAAACTGGGCAGTTTTGAACCGTAGTTTAAATCCTCAGAAGTAGCTGGTGATTATACCCCTGGTGTGGTGGGGGATATGGTAGTGTTCCATAGCCATATTGATGAGGCCATGCGGGATTGAACCGTATGCGTTAGCCAAGTCGAGCCACACAACTGTTAGGTTTCCTTTGTTCCCCTTGGTCTCCCGGATCAGCTGGTTGAGGATGCCCGTATGTTCCAAGCACCCGGAGAAACCTGGAATGCCGCCCTTCTGGACAGATGTGTCAACATATTTATTCTTCACCATGTAGGTAGTCATCCTTTTTGCCAGGACGGAATATATAGTAAAGTGTAATTTATTCCTGTGATCAAAGCTGAATTTATCATCATTACTCCAGTCTTCAGTGTCACATGATCCTTCAGTTGATCAATCATTCACCATGATCAATCATAAATGTTTCTTGAGCATCAGATCATCATATTATAGTGATTTCTGAAGGATCATGTGACACTGAAGACTGGAGTAATGATGATAAATTCAGTCTTGGTGAGCAGAAGAGACTTCTTTAAAAACATTACAAATCTCACCGACCCCAAACTTTTGAACGGCTGTGTATTTTATAATAATATTATGCACTGATGATTTGTTCACAGTAATAGGAATTTAACGGGTTAATTTGATTTCATGTCCGTGAGCGTGTTAACATGCACGTTCTTACACGATTATGCTTAATAAGCCAATAATACATGATTATTAGTGCTGTCAGTTAAACGTGTTATTAACGGCGTCATTTTTTCCGCGGAGATTAACGTTATTTTTGGCCTAGCAAACTAGTTTTTTCACATGCTGTTGCAACAACTAATAACGTTAGAAAAACTACAACACCACACCGGATCTAGCTGGACCGGAAACAAAACAACAGGCACGCCGCACACACTTGTTTGGGCTTGCGCGCCGGCCGAAGAGTAGTAGGCTAACGCTACGCTTTGAGTGGATGGCGAGCGCGAGACGCCGAAATGTGTGTTTTGTAGTTGTGAACTGAGCTATCATCACAGCACGCTCAGTCTGAAATACCACTTGATGGCCAAGCACCACACACACACACACACACACACACTCACACACACACACAGCTGATGCGCATTCTCCACCCCCTCGTCAAAGCCAGGCGACAATGGATGACTTCAGACAGAAGCACACGATACCACAGCTAAGAACAAACTTACTGCCGATCCACTTTTCCATGTTGATTAGAGCATTAAAATTAGAAAAGAAATGGGACAAAAAAAAATCAAGGGATATTTAGAATAGATAAAAATGTGTGATTAATCGCGAGTTAACTGACATTAATGTGATTAATCGCGAGTTAACTATGACATTAATGTGATTAATCGCGAGTTAACTATGACATTAATGTGATTAATCGTGAGTTAACTATGGCATTAATGTGATTAATCGCGAGTTAACTATGGCATTAATGTGATTAATCGCGAGTTAACCATGGCATTAATGTGATTAATCAGGAGTTAACTATGACATTAATGCGGTTAATCGCGAGTAAACTATGACATTAATGCGGTTAATCACGAGTTAATTATGACATTAATGCGATTAATCGTCAGTTAACTACGGCATTAATGCGATTAATCGGGAGTTAACTATGACATTAATGCGATTAATCGTGAGTTAACTATGGCATTAATGCGATTAATCGTGAGTTAACTATGGCATTAATGGGATTAATCGTGAGTTAACTACGACATTAATGTGATTAATCGGGAGTTAACTATGACATTAATGTGATTAATCGGGAGTTAACTATGACATTAATGTGATTAATCGGGAGTTAACTATGACATTAATCTGATTAATCGGGAGTTAACTATGACATTAATGTGATTAATCGGGAGTTAACTATGACATTAATGTGATTAATCGCGAGTAAACTATGACATTAATGTGATTAATCGTGAGTTAACTATGACATTAATGCGATTAATCGTGAGTTAACTATGACATTAATGTGATTAATCGTGAGTTAACTATGACATTAATGTGATTATTCGCGATTAAATATTTTAATTGTTTGACAGCACTAATGATTATATAAATGCCTTCGCCTGTTTTCCTTTATCAGAAAAGCAAACACACTCTTTTGTAGTATTAGTTATTTCAGGGTTCGTACAAGGGGCTTAAAATACTTACAGGACTTTAACATTTTGAAATTTAAGTCCTGGAAAAGTGCTTGGAATTATTGAAAGACAATAGATGTGAAATTAGTGTTTAATTTTATTAATGAAACCGCTTTATACTTCAGATCAATCATATATTCATGAAAAAAAGAATCAGTTTGAATAAGGAAACCATCTATGACATTGTATCTTAAGTTTCCACAGTTATTGAATGTGCGGCACTTTATTAGTCCCGTTTTGTTTTATAAGTTTATTTATAGTTATATATTTACCCTTTGTAGAATTTGAAAGATAATAAAGATGATTAATGCTGAGTGTTTGACCTCAGGAGCGTGGCCGGTGCTCATCGATGACTTCGTGGAGTTCGCCCGGCCAATCGTGACGTCAGAGGATCACCTGACTCTATAATGAGCGCTCACAGGGGGGCGGAGCCTCTCACGGACTCTTTTACAACGAAAATATATATATATATATATATCTCTTTAACCGCAGAGAGAGCTTTTACACTGCACCTGGAATCTGCACTCGTACAGGAGTGTGTTTCCCATCAGGCAACAGCACATCCCATGATGCACCACTGTCTGTTACCACCACAGAATACTCAAATAGGGAATTGTGGTATTTGTTACTTTTTATCACAAAGTTGTTCATTTCATGCAATTCTGGCTTTTTTTTATGTGAGTTTATTTCGTGCAATTCTGACTTTTTACTCACAATTGCGAGTTTATTACAATTCAGACTTTTTTTTTGTTTTGAAAATGCGAATTTATTAATTCGCAATCCCCCCCCCCAAAAATACAATTACAATTCAGGCCTTTTTGGAATTGCGAATTTATTTTGTGCAATTCTGACTTTTCTTCACATATCTGACTTTTTCTCAAAGTTTATTGGAATTTTGACTTTTTCTTACAATTCTGACTTCTTTGGAATTACGAGTTTATTTAGTGTAATTCGGGCTTTTTTTCTCACAATTGCGAAAATTGTAAAAAAAAAAAAGAAGAAAAAAGCAGTCAGAATTGTGAGAAAGTCGCAATTGTTTTTTTTATTCCGTGGCAGAGACGAGCTTCCAGAACTTCGCTGTGCAGAACTGAGAATAACGAGCTCATTCAGTCACGTGACGTCGATGGTCAAATGTGTTTGTTTTTGAGATTTATTTAGTTTTGAGTTTCTGAGAGTCACACTAACACACACTGATAACATCCTGATCCTCAGTGTTTGATTTGTTTACACAAGATATTAAAGCGTCTGAGATATTAAATCCTCAGTTCATGCTGTCAAGTGTGTGTGTGTGTGTGTGTGTGTGTGTGTGTGTGTGTGTGTGACATTCAGCTCATCACTGTTTCTCTGCATGTAAATAAAGATTATTTAACAAAACTTGTTCGTCACTTTATCTTGACCCAGTTTTATACGAATGCTTTGGCTCAAATCTGGTGTATTTCCAAATACACATCATCATCAGTGAACAATAAACTTCAGGTCAAACGTTTGAAATGATGTTTCTGAAAGAAGTCATTACAGAAATAAATTCTGAAATCATTCTAATGCTGATTTGCTGCTTCATATTTTTTGAGGAAACTGATATACATTTTATTTTTCATGATTCTTTGATGCATTGAAAGTTAAAAAGAACAGCATTTATTTGAAATAGAATCTTTTGTAACATTATAAATGCCACTTTTTTAATCAATTTAATGTGTCTTTGATTAATAAAAGGTTGTTTTCTTTATCAAACTTTTGAACGGCAGTTTATCACAATTTCCCCCAAAAAATATGAACCAGCAGAACTGATCTCACCCGCAGACCGATGTGCAGAAAGTGTAACTTACCGGAGTTGATGTGTGTGTGTGTGATCCGAGTCTCTGGCATGTTTTTTGGGGGGGGGCGGGGCTGAAGCTATTGCCTTTTTAGGAGACCCTGATCTCAGCTCAGAGCCGCTGATAAAGCCCGGAGCAAGTTCAGATAATGAACCTCTCACACACTCACTAAAAAAAATGCTTTTCTTACTCAGTATTTTTATCTTGTTTCCAGTCCAAATATCAAAATATTCTTAAATCAAGATGCATTTACTAGATGAGTGAAATAACATGAGATATTATGTCCTGTTTTCAGGGGAATTAATCAAAATTAAGTGAGTTGATGGTTAAAAAAAACGAAAATTCAGAGTTGGAAAAATAATCTTAATTCAAATATTGGCAGATAATTTTGCTTGTTTTAGTAAAAAAAACTCAATTTTATTTATTTCCTCAGAAAACAAGACTTAATATCTTATGTCATTTTACTACTTTAGTAAATGCATCTTGATTTAAGAAATGTTTGATATTTGAACTGGAAACGAGACAAAAATACTGAGTAAGAAAAACATTTTGCAGTGCTCTCTTCACACACACACACAGACACATTCTCTCTCTCACACACACACACGCGCACTTTCTCACACACACACACACACACACTCTCAATCTCTCACACACACACTCGCATGCACAAACACACAGACTCTCTCTGTCTTACTGTCTCTCTCACACACGCACACACACACACTCTCTCTCACACACACAGTGTCTCTCACTCACTGTCTATCAAACAGACACACATTCTCACTCTCACACACACACACACACACACACACACACACACACACACACACACACACAGTGTCACTCACTGTCTATCACACACACTCTCTCCCTCTCTCTCACACACACACACTCTCACTCACAGCTCAGCGGGAGCAAGGTCACATCCAGATTTCAGGAGCTTGGTTTGATGCTGTGGGATCATGGAGAAGTTCCAGGCTGCCATGGTTCTGGGAGGACTGGGAGACGCTCTGGGATTCCGCTGGGAAGCGTGTGTCTCGGGGACTCAGATCCAGCAGGAGCTCGCGGCTCTCGGGGGCCTGGAGAAGCTGGAGCCGGAGCACTGGCCCTTCAGCGACGGGGTGCTGATGCACATGACCACAGCGGAGGCCCTGATCACCGGTGACTCTCTCACACACACGCACACACACCACACACACACACACACAATACTTTTATTCAACAAAGATGCATAACATTGAAGATTCTGTTTCTGTTCTTTTGAACTTAATATTCATCAAAGAATCCTGAAAAAATTTTTTACACAACTGTTTTCAACACTGATAATAATCATAAATGTTTCTTGAGCATCAGATCATCATATTATAGTGATTTCTGAAGGATCATGTGACACTGAAGACTGGAGTAATGATGATAAATTCAGCTTTGATCACAGGAATAAATTACAAGTATATTAAAATTGAAAACAATCACTTTAAATTGTAACAATATTTCCCAATATTACTGTTTTTTCTGTATTTTTGATCAAGTAAACGCCGTCGTGGTGAGCAGAAGAGACTATGAAATCTTACTGAAGTTCTGATCGGTGTCACTCATTATTTCAAGAGAATATCTTAATTCTGGGAAAACTTAATAAACAAATTAACATGAACTAACGATGAATAAACCTAAAGCTTACTTAATGTTAATCTTCACATTTACTAATATGAAAAGTTAGGCTATTGATGCACTGTGAACTAACATGAACAAACAATAGCCTAACTGTATTTCTGACACATTAACCAACAAATGGTTTAAATTAAAGTCTTTTAATTTAAAGTGTTCTTTCCATCGTCAGTGAGTGATCTATAAATGTATCGTGTGTAATCTCTCTCTCTCTCTCTCTCTCTCTCTCTCTCTCTCTCTCTCTCTCTCTCTCTCTCTCTCTCTCTCTTTCTCTCTCTCTCACACACACACACACACACACACACACACACACACACACAAACACACAGTCTCTCTCGTGTTTGCTCTCAGAATAGGGATGAATGCATGTGGAATCCCTCTGAAATGCGGATTGATTATAATACAGCGATCTTTCCTCCGCATGACTCACACCACACACACACACACACACACACACACACACACACACACACACACACACACCTGATAACAGACCCAGAATAGAGCTGGCCGTATAATGCTCCGTGACACACGATAATCTCCGGGACTGTCGTAAATAACGGGATCCATCGGGACGCTGAGCTCAAACCACAAATAACCCTTTCAGAAAAACATTCTATGAATGTTTATTATAATCTTGCCAGAATGTTCTGAGAACGATCTCTGAGACTAAACCATAAAGCGCCGGATAAACAGCTCGTCATACATCAGTGTCCAGTGTTGGGGAAAAGTTACTGTGAAAATAAGTATAGGCTACCCCAGCTAACACACGACGTAACAGTTACGTAATGTATTCGTACTTTTTGGTCACGTCATGACTTTACCAATTGACAACGTAACTACAACGTCGCATGCTCGTAATTTCATTACCATCATATTACCAACCCACAACGTCGTCAGTACGTCCTCCTAAGGTTATAAGATAACCAACAACGTCGCAGATACGTACTCTAATCGTAATTACTTGGTAATTTTATGACTTACTGGCAACGTAACTACAACGTCGCATGCCCGTAATTTCATTACCATCATATGACCAAACCACAACGTCGTCAGTACGTCCTCCTAAGGTTATAAAATAACCAGCAACGTCGCAGATACGTACTCTAATCGTAATAACTTGGTAATTTTATGACTTACTGGCAACGAAACTGCAACGTCATGGGCCCGTAATTTCATTACCATCTTTAATTATTAATGTAAAATATATATATATATATATATATATATATATATATATATATATATATATATATATATATATATATATATATATATATAGATAGATAGATAGATAGATAGATAGATAGATAGATAGATAGATAGCAAAAAAATAGAGCATAATTGTCAAGTGAATGGGTCATTCTAAATTCATTATTTAAAATTAATGATATTTTAAATTGTTAAATGTTATAATTCTAGATGTTTATTTAAATGCTGCGTGCCTTTTGACGTGTTCTGTTTCAATGGGCGCACGTGCGCGTAAACATTGAGTCGCATTCAAAGCTATCTGATTCAAAGACAGGAGCGCGCGCGCGCAGATGGAAACCATGGAAACGAGGAAACCTCATCAACTGACAAACATCAAAACTAGCGTCTCTAACTGTTGTTTTCACCGCTTTCAGGTAAGTAGTTACCAAAATCACACAAATAAGACATACAAACGTTCCTGACATCTTTCTTACGTGTAATTGATACACTTCTGTTGAATATTTACTTTATAGAAATGGTTTTGTGTCTTCGAAAAAGTCAGTTAGCTGCTAGCATCTCAACCGTTTTCAGAAGAGCTAAGTTAAGTTTATGTTACAATTGAGCTCTTGTTTTACATAAGTTTTGGTTTTTAACCACATTTTTGTGTTGATAACAGTTTTTGATAGTTTTGTTTTGCTGGTAATTTGTCAATGGGTAATTGGAAGTAAGCTAATTTATTTGACCTAAAATAATGCACTGTACTGTTAATCAGTGACGTCACTTACAAATATTGATAAAAATATCTATTGTCTTAAGATTATATATATATATATATATATATATATATATATATATATATATATATATATATATATATATATATATATATTATTTCTCTTTTCTGCATTTCACCTCCGCTCCGAAACCCTGTGTTCTATTGTAACTAAATACTATTTAACATTGTTGGCTCTGTGACAAATTGCATGTTATGTTCCTAGATCACCATGCTGATGGCCTTCTGCACCCCCTGTCCAAGACAATCTCCACTGCTATCCATGAGCAAAACCTCAAACATACAGTGCAAAAGTTTGGGGTCTGTAAGATTTATGCTTTTGAAAGAAGTCTCATATTTTAAAATAATTAACCCCAGGTTCTTTCAGTGAGATTGTCCTTGAGAAGCCTGTAGGCTAAATAATAAGCACAAATATAATGGTCGTAGTTATAATAATTAATATAACTATTATGATAACAGGATATCATTGTCATTGTTATATTTTATTTCTCTAGGTCTGTTTTGAATTATGTTGGCCAATGAGACAGACACCATACTGTCCAACTCAAAGGTATTTATTTATTTATTTGTATGTATTTTTTTACTGATAAATACTGAAATTCTTTTTACTTATAAATGCTGAATGTGGTTCAGGGGGTCGACAACTTTAGGCACGCAAGTTATTTTTCACAGATATCTGGCCAGCTTACTCATGTCTCATACTTTAAAAGCCTTTAGCCTTTAAAATGTTTGAATTTATATCCCCAGTGCAGAGTCCTTAAAGTTATGGCTATGCTCTTGTCACCAGATGAGATGTAATCCCTAGCGTTTGGCCCTGTGATTCTTCAGGACAAGATCTTGATGCCATCCACTCTCAGTAGATGAAGAAGGTGAGTTTCACAATAGCTGCCATTATCACAAATCGAGACAGAACACAACATGCTTTCATCCATATGAACTCACCCATATGCAGGAATGGGTACCGAAACCCAGTATTTAACGGGAAGACCACATTATCGATAAGCTTGGACGTTATCGGTTCTTCATACAACATGTGTTTTTCAGGCTGGTTGTTTGTAATTTTGTAAGAGTAGGGAGAGGCTGTACCTCGAGCTGGTACTCCTTTGACTTGAGTGAAAAGTATGTATGGCGAGTGGTGGTGATCGCAAGTTTGGGAAAACTTTGGTTTCCCAGTCAGTTACAATTAATTAAATCAACAAGATTTAATATTAGGTAACTCACTTGCGCGAGTGCTCTCTCTGGCTCGCTCTCTTTCTCTGGTTAATTCATAAAAAAATTATTACAGCGCTACCACACCCACACAGAGAGAGAGAAAATGCTCCAATAGTAATACGTAAATTACATGAATTACTCAAATGTAGTAATACACTAGGTGGTACAGCCTGAGACATGCACAATAAAAAAATGTGCCTTCTGCATTTTTGTTTTGCTTTTCCCTCCATTGTACCGAACCGAGGTATGAACTGAACCGTGACTAATGTGTACCGTTCCACCCCTACTCTCTATTCTCATTATGTTCATTTACATGCCAACAGCTCATGATGACATTTTCTAGCATTTGTTTACTACTAATAATAATGTAACATTAAGCAAATTTATTTACAAGATCTTTAAAAAAATTATAATTAAATGTCTTTATTATAAAATGACTCAATTATGAAATAGTTTTACTGTTATCTGTGTCTTTCCCTTTACAGCACTGACAGGCTTTCCTATGTGATTGATTCAAGTTGTCTACCAGTGTATTTATCCAAATGAGGTTTGTGAATCCATGGACATTTTGTATTTGGCATTAACTGTTAATGTTATGAAAACGTCAAGAATACGTGACAAGTTCACTGGACTTCTCACAAAATGCCATATTAAAGGAATATTCAGAGGGGCGAGTTGAAATAATTTATTTTGGGCAATATCATGCCCCAAATATTGTATATTGAGTAGGACTGCACGATATATCGTTTAGCATCAATATCGCGTTGTGCACAATCACGATAGTCCGTCGCAGGATGTGCGTTGTCATGTATAGGGATCGTAGTTTATCTGTGATCCGTATGGGCCAGTTGTCCCCCGGTTCGGAACGCATGTGATTCGCGGATTAATTGCAAAGTTTAGTTTTGTAATGATTAATTATTTTCAAATGGACCTCATTATTTATCTTTTCAAATAAATAATGATAAAAATATTTTTATATCGCAATATATATATATATATATATATATATATATATATATATGAGAAAAACAAAATATGTATTTAAGGTTTTCAATATCGTGCAGCCCTAATATTGAGCATATATTAAATTGTACCTGAAATGATAATTTGTGATACCAGATGAGATGCATGTATGATAGATTTTGAACTGTACTATTTTTTTTTTTATTGCAGGTTTTCTGGGATCCCCAGCGGAAGGCATCATGATCAGATGTTGGCCAGGACAGATGTACCTGTACACCACACGACCTCTGCTTTTTGCAAGGATTGCTAATTACTACCATGTTCTGTTAGGGTATTATTATAGCAAAACTGAGCACTTGTGACAGTGGAATTTGTAGGTGTAAAGTCACACATCAGTAAATGTAAAGTCACAGAGAGAAAGTTTTTTTTTTTTGATAGAAGGTTTAAACTTTTTTCTCTTTCACAAAACACAGAAGATACAGGTGCACAAATACTATTGTACAAATCACAAAGTAAGAAATTTATATGCTCACATTTAAGGCGCGGTCAAGTCACCTTTTTACAATACAAATTGTTTCAAAGTTGGGCAATTTGTAGAATAGGATTTGTGCACCTGTAATGAAGAATTTAAAAAGGTGTGAACTGATGTGTTGTGTTTGTGAGAGAGAAAGAAAAAAAAACTACAAGTTTGCAACTCCTAAAATATTTTCTCGAAAACTTGACATTTACAAATTGCACTGTTATAGGGACTCTGTTTTGCTTCAATAATACTAGATATAATACTGTGTATGCATAATTTGAGTCGATATTCTAATCCTGTTTTTTCAAGCACATTTTATCAATGCCAAACCACATCAATCTTATTAACTAATATTTATTTTGTATAAAATCAATTTCCAGTACCGGTCAAAAGTTTGGAAACATTAGAAGTATCTTCTGCTCATCAAGCTAGCATTTATTTTACACAAAAAACACAGTAATATTGTGAAATATTATTATAATGTAAAACAGCAGAATATAATAGTAAAGTGTAATTTATTCCTGTTTATAATATAATATCATGTAACACTGAAGACTGGACTAATGATGTTGAATGATGAATAATTGCATCACAATATTAAATTATATTTTACAGTAGGCTATATTAAAATAGAAAACCATTATTTTAAATTGTAATTATATTTCACAATATTACTGTTTTCTGTGTTTTTGATCAAATAAATACAGCATTGATGAGCAGAAGAGACTTCTTTCAAATACATTAATAATAGTTAAGTTTCTAAACCTTTAACTTCTACTGTATAATCAAGTGATATTTAATAATTAACAACCTGGAGCCTGTTGACCCAATCAGCTTCTCTTGTCCAATGGTCCGTCAGTTTAATTTTCTAATTTCATCCAAACCTTGTTCATTTAAATGTATATAAACCTGTTTTCATACTGTTTTTGCTGTTTGTGCTTTGTTCTGTAGTAAATGAACTGAATTAACCAAATTCTGTATCTTTCATATGTCATTGAAAAAGTCTCTAAAATAGTTTTGGGCAAATGAGGACAAGTTAAATTAGACCACTGCATGTCCGCCCATATTATATTAATTAAAAACTAAAAATGACCAACTGGTTACCAATACACGACTGTTGATCCATGACGTTGCCACGACGTCGCAGTTACTAACTGACGACGTTACAAAGTTACGTCGTGGCAACGAATCCAGGAATTTCACTTTTCCGGTTGCCACGACGTAACGAGTTACGTTGCCACGACGAAAGTTTGGTCACCAGATTACGTTGCAGTTACGTAACAGTCACGTATTTGTGTTAGCTGGGACCTTACAATATTGCGTTACTCCCTTAAAAAATGTAACTTATTGCGTTACTTTTTAAGAAAATTAATGTATTACGCTACTTATGCGCAGTGGTGGACGAAGTAGCTACACATAGGCCTACTTGAGTTAAAGTAAAGATACTCAAGGTAATATCACTCAAGTAAAAGTTGAAGTGCTGCCTTTAAACATTCACTTGAATAAAAGTACAAAAGTATCTGCCTTCAAATGTACTTAAGTATTCAAGTAGGCTACTATGCTTTTTTATGGCTATAATGTCCTATTATAATTTGTCACAAGACTCTTGCTTAACTCAGTCTGAAGACTATCACTCTTGGCACACCAATCTATTAACAAAATGTCATTAATTAGTCAGATATATATGTATAGGCCCTATAAATTTGAATTGAATTTTTTTTGTGTGTGTTTAATTTTGGAGGGAATGGTACTGTTCCCATAAGGTATAATACATTTACAGTATTTATATATTTTACTCGTGTGTCTATATGGTCATACTTATTAACATCCTAAAAGTCATGATACATTCACATAAACCTCACACAACGCCATTATATATATATTCTATGTTATGGGAGCAGCCAATTTCCCTCCAAAACTAAACACAAAAACGTATTAATGCAGTGTTTCTGCTACTCCCCTGGAAAAAAATGCTCATTAGTGTCAACGTAATGAGCAATGTACATTATGCGTCAATAGACTTTTACTTTAACTCCACTACATTTCAAAGTCAAATATCTTACTTTTTACTCT
>CM070819.1:53582258-53622258 GCA_036326025.1 Chrosomus eos
ATGTGTTTGTGTGTGTGTGTGTGTGTGTGTGTGTGTGTGTGTTTGTTCAGATGTTCTAATGCTTATGTGTGTGTATGTGTGTGTGTTCAGATGTACAAGCGCTGGAGTTCTGAAGGCTGTCCGGGTCGCAGGGGTCACGACGCTCCCATGATCGCGTACGACGCTCTGCTCTGCGCTGGTTCCAGCTGGGAAGAGCTGTGTAAACGGGCCATGTTCCACGGAGGTCAGTAACGCATGCAGACCGCTCATGTTCTAGAGTTCAGATCCGCTCACGTTCCAGAGTTCAGATCCGCTCAAGTTCTAGAGATCAGATCCGCTCACGTTCTAGAGATCAGATCCGCTCACGTTTCAGAGTTCAGATCCGCTCACGTTTCAGAGATCAGATCCGCTCATGTTCTAGAGTTCAGATCCGCTCACGTTCCAGAGTTTAGATCCGCTCACGTTCTAGAGATCAGATCCGCTCACGTTCTAGAGATCAGATCCGCTCACGTTTCAGAGTTCAGATCCGCTCACGTTTCAGAGATCAGATCCGCTCATGTTCTAGAGTTCAGATCCGCTCACGTTCTAGAGTTCAGATCCGCTCACGTTCTAGAGTTCAGATCCGCTCACGTTCTAGAGATCAGATCCACTCACGTTTCAGAGTTCAGATCCGCTCACGTTTCAGAGATCAGATCCGCTCATGTTCTAGAGTTCAGATCCGCTCACGTTCCAGAGTTTAGATCCGCTCACGTTCTAGAGATCAGATCCGCTCACGTTCTAGAGATCAGATCCGCTCACGTTCCAGAGTTCAGATCCGCTCACTTTCTAGAGATCAGATCCGCTCATGTTTCAGAGTTCAGATCCGCTCACGTTCCAGAGTTTAGATCAGCTCACGTTCTAGAGTTCAGATCCGCTCACGTTTCAGAGATCAGATCCGCTCACGTTCTAGAGTTCAGATCCTCTCACGTTCTAGAGTTTAGATCAGCTCACATTCTAGAGTTCAGATCCGCTCACGTTTCAGAGTTCAGATCCGCTCAAGTTCCAGAGTTCAGATCCGCTCATGTTCCAGAGTTCAGATCTGCTCACGTTCTAGAGTTCAGATCCGCTCACGTTCTAGAGTTTAGATCAGCTCACATTCTAGAGTTCAGATCCGCTCACGTTCCAGAGTTCAGATCCGCTCACGTTCTAGAGATCAGATCCGCTCATGTTCCAGAGTTCAGATCCGCTCACGTTCTAGAGTTCAGATCCGCTCACGTTTCAGAGATCAGATCCGCTCACGTTCTAGAGTTCAGATCCGCTCACGTTCTAGAGTTTAGATCAGCTCACATTCTAGAGTTCAGATCCGCTCACGTTCCAGAGTTCAGATCCTTTCACGTTCTAGAGATCAGATCCGCTCATGTTCCAGAGTTCAGATCCGCTCATGTTCTAGAGATCAGATCCGCTCATGTTTCAGAGTTCAGATCCGCTCACGTTCCAGAGTTCAGATCCGCTCACGTTCTAGAGTTTAGATCCGCTCACGTTCCAGAGTTCAGATCTGCTCACGTTCCAGAGTTCAGATCCGCTCACATTCCAGAGATCAGATCCGCTCACGTTTCAGAGTTCAGATCCGCTCACGTTCCAGAGTTCAGATCCGCTCACGTTCCAGAGTTCAGATCCGCTCACGTTCTAGAGTTCAAGTCAAGTCAAGTCACCTTTATTTATATAGCGCTTTTTACAATACAAATTGTTTCAAAGCAGCTTTACAGAGATAACAGGAAAACAATGTTGTAATAGTATTGTTCAATTGAAAATTAAATGTCCCCAACTAAGCAAGCCAAAAGGCGAAGGCAACAGTGGCAAGGAACCAAAACTCCATCAGGTGACAGAATGGAGAAAAAAACCTTGGGAGAACCCAGGCTCAGTCGGGGGGCCAGTCCTCCTTTGGCCAACGAATGAACAGTGTATGATTATGAGTTAGGCAGCATAATGTCAGGAGTCAGATGGGATCAGAACTTTCACGATATTATCCAGTTCATCTGGTTGGGTAGGGTCATCCGGCCGGTGAGGAGATGAGTGTGGTGAGGTGTCCATGGGCCTTCACAGCCCTGATAATGCGTGTCGACGTGTCCATGTGATGGTCCTTCATCAGATCTGGATATGCCCTGGATCCGGCGGTCTGCGGTAAACCTCGGGATAAACAGAGAGACTAATATTAGCGTAGACGCCATCCTTCTTATGATGTACAAAGTACATCAGGAATTATGGGAAGTGTTCCCGGTTCCGGCTGATCTAATCTATGCAGCCTAACATTGAATTATAGAAATCTATAATGTGTTATGTGTATGCTAAGCCAAAGAGATGTGTTTTTAGTCTAGATTTAAACTGACAGACTGTATCTGCTTCCCGGACCGTGTTAGGAAGATTGTTCCAAAGTTTTGGTGCTAAATAGGAAAAGGATCTACCGCCAGCAGTCGATTTTGATATTCTAGGTATTATCAACTGGCCAGAATTTTGAGATCGCAATAGACGTGAAGGACTATAATGCGTTAAGAGCTCGCTCAAGTAATACTGCCACTCCCCATCTCAGTTGCCTTGTAGTTCACTTTGATGTGTTTATGTGGGTCTCTTAATGAGCTGTATGTTTGTATTTGGATATGTGTTACATGTTTCTATGTGTTCCTTATATGTGATATTCTGTGCTATGGAAGAAGGAAAAAAGATGTGTGGAAATGATTATCCCTATGGGACAATAAAGACTCTCTAGTCTACTCAAGTACTGGGGAGCAAAACCATTTAGTGCTTTGTAAGTAATCAGCAATATTTTAAAATTTATACGATGTTTAATAGGCAGCCAATGCAGTGTTGACAGAACCGGGCTAATATGGTCATACTTCCTGGTTCTGGTAAGAACTCTAGCGGCTGCATTTTGAACTAGCTGTAGTTTGTTTATTAAGCGTGCAGGGCAACCACCCAGTAGAGCATTACAATAATCTAGCCTTGAGGTCATGAAAGCATGAACTAATTGTTCCGCATTTGTCAGTGAGAGCATATGACGTAATTTAGATATATTTTTAAGATGGAAAAATGCGGTTTTACAGATACTAGACACGTGACTTTCAAATGAAAGATTGGTATCAAAGAGCACACCCAGGTTCCTGACTGACGTCGAAGACTTAACAGAGCAGCCATCAAGTGTTAGACAGTATTCTAGGTTATTAGGTGAGGAAGTTTTTTGTCCAATGATTAGAATCTCTGTTTTTTCAGAATTTAGTAATAGGAAATTACTGGTCATCCAATTTTTTATATCAGCTATGCATTCCGTTAATTTTGTGAATTGGTAAGTTTCGTTAGGTTTTGAAGAAATATACAGCTGAGTATCATCAGCATAACAGTGAAAGCTAATTCCATATTTCCTAATTATATCTCCTAATGGTAGCATGTACAGAGCGAACAGCAGCGGTCCTAGTACTGAGCCTTGTGGTACGCCATACTGAACTTGTGATCGATAAGACATCTCTTCACTTACTGCTACAAACTGAAAACGGTCAGATAAGTATGATTTAAACCATGCTAGTGCAATTCCGCTAATGCCAACATAGTTTTCTAGTCTATTTAAAAGAATGTTGTGGTCGATAGTATCAAATGCAGCACTAAGATCAAGTAACACTAATAGAGAGATACAACCACGATCGGATGATAGGAGCAAATCATTTGTGACTTTAATGAGAGCAGTCTCAGTACTATGGTACGGTCTAAATCCGGACTGAAAATCCTCGCAGATATTATTTCTTTCTAAAAAGGAACACAGTTGTGAGGATACTGCTTTTTCTAGTATCTTTGACAGAAAAGGCAGATTCGAGATTGGCCTGTAATTGACTAATTCTGTAGGATCAAGTTGCGTTTTTTTAACAAGCGGTTTAATCATAGCCAACTTAAAGGTTTTTGGTACGTATCCTAATGACAAAGATGAATTAATGATATCTAGAAGAGGATCTATGACCTCTGGAAGCATCTCTTTCAGTAGCTTAGTCGGTATAGGGTCTAGCATACAAGTTGTCGATTTAGATGAATTAACAATTTTGCAAAATTCTTCCTCTCCTATAGCAACAAATGAATCAAAATGCTCCTCACGCAGACTACAATATACTCCCTGATGCGATACTTTAGTAGACGGTTGCATAGTTATAATTTTGTCCCTGATATTATCAATCTTATAAGTGAAGAAGTTCATAAAGTCATTACTGCTGTGTTTCTTGGAAACTTCTGGGCTTGAAGCTTTCTTTTTTTGTTAGTTTAGTCACTTGTTCAAATAAATACCTAGGATTATGTTTATTTTCTTCTAATAGGGTTGAAAAATAATTAGTTCTAGCATCTTTTAAGGCCTCTCTGTAAGCAATCGAGCTCTCCTTCCATGAAATCCGAAATTACCTCTAGTTTTGTTTTCTTCCAGTTCACATCCGCTCACGTTCCAGAGTTTAGATCCGCTCACGTTCCAGAGTTCAGATCTGCTCACGTTCTAGAGATCAGATCCGCTCATGTTTCAGAGTTCAGATCCGCTCACGTTCCAGAGTTTAGATCAGCTCACGTGCTAGAGTTCAGATCCGCTCACGTTCCAGAGTTTAGATCCGCTCACGTTCCAGAGTTCAGATCCGCTCACGTTCCAGAGTTCAGATCTGCTCACGTTTCAAAGTTCAGATCCGCTCACGTTCCAGAGTTCAGATCCGCTCACGTTCCAGAGTTTAGATCCGCTCACGTTTAGAGTTTAGATCCGCTCACGTTCTAGAGTTTAGATCCGCTCACATTCCAGAGTTCAGATCCGCTCACGTTCTAGAGATCAGATCCGCTCACGTTCTAGAGATCAGATCCGCTCACGTTCTAGAGATCAGATCCGCTCACGTTCTAGAGATCAGATCCGCTCACGTTCCAGAGTTCAGATCCGCTCACTTTCTAGAGATCAGATCCGCTCACGTTCTAGAGATCAGATCCGCTCACGTTCTAGAGATCAGATCCGCTCACGTTCCAGAGTTCAGATCCGCTCACGTTCCAGAGTTCAGATCCGCTCACGTTCCAGAGTTCAGATCCGCTCACGTTCCAGAGTTCAGATCCGCTCACGTTCCAGAGATCAGATCCGCTCACGTTTCAGAGTTCAGATCCGCTCACGTTCCAGAGTTTAGATCAGCTCACGTGCTAGAGTTCAGATCCGCTCACGTTCCAGAGTTTAGATCAGTCACTGCAGAGTTCAGATCCGCTCATTCAGAGTTTTAGATCACTCACGTCAGTTCAGATCCGCTCAGTTCAGAGTCAATCGCTCACGTTCCAGAGTTCAGATCCGCTCACGTTCCAGAGTTCAGATCCGCTCACGTTCCAGAGTTCAGATCCGCCACGTTTCCAGAGTTCAGATCCGCTCACGTTCCAGAGTTTAGATCAGCTCACGTTTAGAGTTCAGATCCGCTCACGTTCCAGAGTTTAGATCAGCTCACGTGCTAGAGTTCAGATCCGCTCACGTTCAGAGTTTCAGATCCGCTCACGTTCTGAGTAGAGTATTCCAGAGATCACGCTCACGTTCAGAGTCAGATCCGCTCACGTTCTAGAGATCAGATCCGCTCACTTCCAGAGTATCAGATCCGCTCACGTTTCAGAGATCAGATCCGCTCATGTTCTAGAGTCAGATCCGCTCACCCAGTTATCTCCCGCTAGTTCAGATCCGCTCACGTTCAGAGATCAGATCCGCTCACGTTCAGAGTTCAGATCCGCTCACTTTCTAGAGTATCAGATCCGCTCATGTTTCAGAGTTCAGATCCGCTCACGTTCTAGAGTTCAGATCGCTCACGTTCAGAGTTCAGATCCGCTCACTTTCAGAGATCAGATCCGCTCACGTTTCAGAGTTCAGATCCGCTCACGTTCTAGAGTTTAGATCAGCTCACTTCTAGAGTTCAGATCCGCTCACGTTTCAGAGTCAGATCCGCTCAAGTTCAGAGTTCAGATCCCTCATGTCCAGAGTTTAGATCCGCTCACGTTCTAGAGTTCAGATCCGCTCACGTTCTAGAGTTTCAGATCGCTCAATTCAGAGTTCAGATCCGCTCAGTTCCAGAGTTCAGATCCGCTCACGTTCTAGAGTTCAGATCCGCTCATGTTCCAGAGTTCAGATCCGCTCACTTCTAGAGTTCAGATCCGCTCACGTTTCAGAGTATCAGATCCGCTCACGTTCTAGAGTTCAGATCCGCTCACGTTCTAGAGTTTAGATCAGCTCACATTCTAGAGTTCAGATCCGCTCACGTTCCAGAGTTCAGATCCTTTCACGTTCTAGAGATCAGATCCGCTCATGTTCCAGAGTTCAGATCCGCTCATGTTCTAGAGATCAGATCCGCTCATGTTTCAGAGTTCAGATCCGCTCACGTTCCAGAGTTCAGATCCGCTCACGTTCTAGAGTTTAGATCCGCTCACGTTCCAGAGTTCAGATCTGCTCACGTTCCAGAGTTCAGATCCGCTCACATTCCAGAGATCAGATCCGCTCACGTTCCAGAGTTCAGATCCGCTCACGTTCCAGAGTTCAGATCCGCTCACGTTCTAGAGTTCAAGTCAAGTCAAGTCACCTTTATTTATATAGCGCTTTTTACAATACAAATTGTTTCAAAGCAGCTTTACAGAGATAACAGGAAAACAATGTTGTAATAGTATTGTTCAATTGAAAATTAAATGTCCCCAACTAAGCAAGCCAAAAGGCGAAGGCAACAGTGGCAAGGAACCAAAACTCCATCAGGTGACAGAATGGAGAAAAAAACCTTGGGAGAACCCAGGCTCAGTCGGGGGGCCAGTCCTCCTTTGGCCAACGAATGAACAGTGTATGATTATGAGTTAGGCAGCATAATGTCAGGAGTCAGATGGGATCAGAACTTTCACGATATTATCCAGTTCATCTGGTTGGGTAGGGTCATCCGGCCGGTGAGGAGATGAGTGTGGTGAGGTGTCCATGGGCCTTCACAGCCCTGATAATGCGTGTCGACGTGTCCATGTGATGGTCCTTCATCAGATCTGGATATGCCCTGGATCCGGCGGTCTGCGGTAAACCTCGGGATAAACAGAGAGACTAATATTAGCGTAGACGCCATCCTTCTTATGATGTTTCATCCTTCTATCATTTCTAGTTGTTTATACTACTAATTACAGCTTACCTAACATCGCTAGCTTCCGTTATTGTTAGCACAACACGCTAGTATCTCGCTAGCCTGTTAAGGCGCCCCCCCCCGTGCGCTCAGTTATTTATTTATTTTTCTCGTGCGCGCCCGCACATCTGAGTTCATAAAAAGCCCAGGTGAGTAAGAATCAGTCAACAAACACGGTGAGTAATGTCTTGTCCTGTTATTGTCACTTGCACATCATGCCATATGTTTACCATAGCCTTCCCCGTCGGCATAGGGTTTATATGTGATAAATGCAAGGAGACAGTCAGGCTGACGGAGAAGATTTCAGAATTAGAGACACGCATCCAAACTTTAATTGAGGATAGTAAGTGTGCTCGAGCTTTAGATACTACTTTGGATGCGCCTAGCATAGTGAACCATTTACATGATTCGGTTCCGGCTGAGTTATTGCCTGTGCAGCCAGGCAGATGGGTGTCGGTGAGAAATCGCTCTAGTCGCGGATCAAAAAACCACTCTTCTGTTCCGGTTACCATAACAAATCGATTTGCCCCTCTCAGTGAAACACCCACTGAGAATGCTGTTGATTGTGCCCTGGTAATTGGCGATTCTATTACACGGAACGTGAAAATAGAGACACCAGCCACCATAGTCACATGTTTGCCGGGAGCCAGAGCGCCTGACATCAAATCAAATTTAAAAGTGCTGGCTAATGCTAATCGTAAATTCTCTAAGATTGTTATTCACGTCGGCACTAATGATGTTCGACTTCGCCAGTCGGAGATCACCAAAATTAATATTAAAGAGGTGTTTGAACTCGCAAGTACGATGTCAGGCACTGTAATCTGCTCTGGCCCCCTTCCTGTTCGAAGGAGTGATGAGATAGTTAGTAGATTGTGTTCACTCAATGGCTGGTTGTCTAATTGGTGTCCGCAACATAATATAGAATTCATAGACAATTGGAAAAGTTTTTGGGGCAAGCCTGACCTGTTGAAAAGAGATGGTATTCATCCCACCTGGGATGGTGCTGCTCTTCTCTCTAGTAATTTGGCTCATAGTCTTAGAGATAAAACATGACAATCTGGGGCTCAGGTCAGGAAGCAGACAGACTGGCTAAACCGACCGTCTGCTAGCGGCCTCACGTCACCAAGGTCAGATAAATCTCATCACATAGAGACTCTTTCACCTAGATATCATCATATAGAGACTGTGTCTGTTCCCCGAATTTGGAAATCCAAAAAACTGCCAAACCTTTCTAAGGTTAAAAATCTAATTGATGTTCAACAAATAAAAAACAGATATAATACAGATGAGCAAACGATAAAGCTTGGGTTGCTGAATATTCGATCCCTTAATTCAAAATCGCTCATAGTTAATGATAAGATTAAAGACTATAACCTAGATGTGCTGTGTTTGACAGAAACCTGGCTAAAACCAAACGATTACATTACTTTAAATGAGTCCACTCCGCAAGATTATTGTTATAAACATGAGCCTCGTCCGAAAGGCAAAGGGGGAGGTGTTGCTGTAATTTATAGTAATATTCTGAAAACCACTAAGAAATCTAGTTTTAAATATACTTCTTTTGAAGTGTTGGTGCTTAATGTAAAAATTTATAGTGTAAACAATAAATCACGTTTGAGAATTCTGCTGGCTACTGTATACAGGCCACCAGGGCACCATAAAGATTTTATCAAAGAATTTGCTGACTTTCTATCAGAATTAGTATTGGCTGCAGATAAAGTCCTAATTGTTGGTGATTTTAATATACATGTAGATAATGAAAAAGATGCATTGGGATTGGCATTTAAAGACATTATAAACTCAATTGGAGTGAGACAGCACGTGTCAGGACCTACTCATTGTCGTAATCATACTCTTGATCTAATATTATCACATGGAATAGATGTTGATGGCGTTGAAATTCTACAGCAGAGCGACGACATCTCCGATCACTATCTAGTCTCGTGTAAATTACATTTAGCCAAGGCTGCAAAGCCGACTCCATGTTATAAATATGTTAGACCTATCACTTCTGCCACTAAAGATTGCTTTATCAATAATCTTCCAAATCAGTTTCATAATCTCAGCATCCCAGATAGCTTAGAAGAACTTGATATTGCAACAGAAACTTTTAACTCTCTCTTTTCCAGCACTTTAGACACAGTTGCTCCGCTGCGCTTAAAGAAAATCAAAGAAAATAGTCCAACGCCGTGGTACAATGAGCACACCCGGGCCCTTAAGAGAGCAGCCAGAAAAATGGAGCGAAACTGGAAGAAAACAAAACTAGAGGTATTTCGGATTTCATGGAAGGAGAGCTCGATTGCTTACAGAGAGGCCTTAAAAGATGCTAGAACTAATTATTTTTCAACCCTATTAGAAGAAAATAAACATAATCCTAGGTATTTATTTGAACAAGTGACTAAACTAACGAAAAAGAAAGCTTCAAGCCCAGAAGTTTATAAGAAACACAGCAGTAATGACTTTATGAACTTCTTCACTTATAAGATTGATAATATCAGGGACAAAATTATAACTATGCAACCGTCTACTACAGTATCGCATCAGGGAGTATATTGTAGTCTCCGTGAGGAGCATTTTGATTCATTTGTTGCTATAGGAGAGGAAGAATTTTGCAAAATTGTTAATTCATCTAAATCGACAACTTGTATGCTAGACCCTATACCGACTAAGCTACTGAAAGAGATGCTTCCAGAGGTCATAGATCCTCTTCTAGATATCATTAATTCATCTTTGTCATTAGGATACGTACCAAAAACCTTTAAGTTGGCTATGATTAAACCGCTTGTTAAAAAACCGCAACTTGATCCTACAGAATTAGTCAATTACAGGCCGATCTCGAATCTGCCTTTTCTGTCAAAGATACTAGAAAAAGCAGTATCCTCACAACTGTGTTCCTTTTTAGAAAGAAATAATATCTGCGAGGATTTTCAGTCCGGATTTAGACCGTACCATAGTACTGAGACTGCTCTCATTAAAGTCACAAATGATTTGCTCCTATCATCCGATCGTGGTTGTATCTCTCTATTAGTGTTACTTGATCTTAGTGCGGCATTTGATACTATCGACCACAACATTCTTTTAAATAGACTAGAAAACTATGTTGGCATTAGCGGAATTGCACTAGCATGGTTTAAATCATACTTATCTGACCGATATCAGTTTGTAGCAGTAAATGAAGAGATGTCTTATCGATCACAAGTTCAGTATGGCGTACCACAAGGCTCAGTACTAGGACCGCTGCTCTTCACTCTGTACATGCTACCATTAGGAGATATAATTAGGAAATATGGAATTAGCTTTCACTGTTATGCTGATGATACTCAGCTGTATATTTCTTCAAAACCTAACGAAACTTACCAATTCACAAAATTAACGGAATGCATAGCTGATATAAAAAATTGGATGACCAGTAATTTCCTATTACTAAATTCTGAAAAAACAGAGATTCTAATCATTGGACAAAAAACTTCCTCACCTAATAACCTAGAATACTGTCTAACACTTGATGGCTGCTCTGTTAAGTCTTCGACGTTAGTTAGGAACCTGGGTGTGCTCTTTGATACCAATCTTTCATTTGAAAGTCACGTGTCTAGTATTTGTAAAACCGCATTTTTCCATCTTAAAAATATATCTAAATTACGTCATATGCTCTCACTGACAAATGCGGAACAATTAGTTCATGCGTTCATGACCTCAAGGCTAGATTATTGTAATGCTCTACTGGGTGGTTGCCCTGCACGCTTATTAAACAAACTACAGCTAGTTCAAAACGCAGCCGCTAGAGTTCTTACCAGAACCAGGAAGTATGACCATATTAGCCCGGTTCTGTCAACACTGCATTGGCTGCCTATTAAACATCGTATAAATTTTAAAATATTGCTGATTACTTACAAAGCACTAAATGGTTTAGCTCCCCAGTACTTGAGCGAGCTCTTAACGCATTATAGTCCTTCACGTCTATTGCGATCTCAAAATTCTGGCCAGTTGATAATACCTAAAATATCAAAATCGACTGCTGGCGGTAGATCCTTTTCCTATTTAGCACCAAAACTTTGGAACAATCTTCCTAACACGGTCCGGGAAGCAGATACAGTCTGTCAGTTTAAATCTAGACTAAAAACACATCTCTTTGGCTTAGCATACACATAACACATTATAGATTTCTATAATTCAATGTTAGGCTGCATAGATTAGATCAGCCGGAACCGGGAACACTTCCCATAATTCCTGATGTACTTTGTACATCATAAGAAGGATGGCGTCTACGCTAATATTAGTCTCTCTGTTTATCCCGAGGTTTACCGCAGACCGCCGGATCCAGGGCATATCCAGATCTGATGAAGGACCATCACATGGACACGTCGACACGCATTATCAGGGCTGTGAAGGCCCATGGACAACTCACCACTCATCTCCTCACCGGCCGGATGACCCAACCCAACCAGATGAACTGGATAATATCGTGAAAGTTCTGATCCCATCTGACTCCTGGCATTATGCTGCCTAACTCATAATCATACACTGTTCATTCGTTGGCCAAAGGAGGACTGGCCCCCCGACTGAGCCTGGGTTCTCCCAAGGTTTTTTTCTCCATTCTGTCACCTGATGGAGTTTTGGTTCCTTGCCACTGTTGCCTTCGCCTTTTGGCTTGCTTAGTTGGGGACATTTAATTTTCAATTGAACAATACTATTACAACATTGTTTTCCTGTTATCTCTGTAAAGCTGCTTTGAAACAATTTGTATTGTAAAAAGCGCTATATAAATAAAGGTGACTTGACTTGACTTGACATGTACAAAGTACATCAGGAATTATGGGAAGTGTTCCCGGTTCCGGCTGATCTAATCTATGCAGCCTAACATTGAATTATAGAAATCTATAATGTGTTATGTGTATGCTAAGCCAAAGAGATGTGTTTTTAGTCTAGATTTAAACTGACAGACTGTATCTGCTTCCCGGACCGTGTTAGGAAGATTGTTCCAAAGTTTTGGTGCTAAATAGGAAAAGGATCTACCGCCAGCAGTCGATTTTGATATTCTAGGTATTATCAACTGGCCAGAATTTTGAGATCGCAATAGACGTGAAGGACTATAATGCGTTAAGAGCTCGCTCAAGTAATACTGCCACTCCCCATCTCAGTTGCCTTGTAGTTCACTTTGATGTGTTTATGTGGGTCTCTTAATGAGCTGTATGTTTGTATTTGGATATGTGTTACATGTTTCTATGTGTTCCTTATATGTGATATTCTGTGCTATGGAAGAAGGAAAAAAGATGTGTGGAAATGATTATCCCTATGGGACAATAAAGACTCTCTAGTCTACTCAAGTACTGGGGAGCTAAACCATTTAGTGCTTTGTAAGTAATCAGCAATATTTTAAAATTTATACGATGTTTAATAGGCAGCCAATGCAGTGTTGACAGAACCGGGCTAATATGGTCATACTTCCTGGTTCTGGTAAGAACTCTAGCGGCTGCATTTTGAACTAGCTGTAGTTTGTTTATTAAGCGTGCAGGGCAACCACCCAGTAGAGCATTACAATAATCTAGCCTTGAGGTCATGAACTAATGTACTAATTGTTCCGCATTTGTCAGTGAGAGCATATGACGTAATTTAGATATATTTTTAAGATGGAAAAATGCGGTTTTACAGATACTAGACACGTGACTTTCAAATGAAAGATTGGTATCAAAGAGCACACCCAGGTTCCTGACTGACGTCGAAGACTTAACAGAGCAGCCATCAAGTGTTAGACAGTATTCTAGGTTATTAGGTGAGGAAGTTTTTTGTCCAATGATTAGAATCTCTGTTTTTTCAGAATTTAGTAATAGGAAATTACTGGTCATCCAATTTTTTATATCAGCTATGCATTCCGTTAATTTTGTGAATTGGTAAGTTTCGTTAGGTTTTGAAGAAATATACAGCTGAGTATCATCAGCATAACAGTGAAAGCTAATTCCATATTTCCTAATTATATCTCCTAATGGTAGCATGTACAGAGCGAACAGCAGCGGTCCTAGTACTGAGCCTTGTGGTACGCCATACTGAACTTGTGATCGATAAGACATCTCTTCACTTACTGCTACAAACTGAAAACGGTCAGATAAGTATGATTTAAACCATGCTAGTGCAATTCCGCTAATGCCAACATAGTTTTCTAGTCTATTTAAAAGAATGTTGTGGTCGATAGTATCAAATGCAGCACTAAGATCAAGTAACACTAATAGAGAGATACAACCACGATCGGATGATAGGAGCAAATCATTTGTGACTTTAATGAGAGCAGTCTCAGTACTATGGTACGGTCTAAATCCGGACTGAAAATCCTCGCAGATATTATTTCTTTCTAAAAAGGAACACAGTTGTGAGGATACTGCTTTTTCTAGTATCTTTGACAGAAAAGGCAGATTCGAGATTGGCCTGTAATTGACTAATTCTGTAGGATCAAGTTGCGTTTTTTTAACAAGCGGTTTAATCATAGCCAACTTAAAGGTTTTTGGTACGTATCCTAATGACAAAGATGAATTAATGATATCTAGAAGAGGATCTATGACCTCTGGAAGCATCTCTTTCAGTAGCTTAGTCGGTATAGGGTCTAGCATACAAGTTGTCGATTTAGATGAATTAACAATTTTGCAAAATTCTTCCTCTCCTATAGCAACAAATGAATCAAAATGCTCCTCACGCAGACTACAATATACTCCCTGATGCGATACTTTAGTAGACGGTTGCATAGTTATAATTTTGTCCCTGATATTATCAATCTTATAAGTGAAGAAGTTCATAAAGTCATTACTGCTGTGTTTCTTGGAAACTTCTGGGCTTGAAGCTTTCTTTTTTTGTTAGTTTAGTCACTTGTTCAAATAAATACCTAGGATTATGTTTATTTTCTTCTAATAGGGTTGAAAAATAATTAGTTCTAGCATCTTTTAAGGCCTCTCTGTAAGCAATCGAGCTCTCCTTCCATGAAATCCGAAATTACCTCTAGTTTTGTTTTCTTCCAGTTCACATCCGCTCACGTTCCAGAGTTTAGATCCGCTCACGTTCCAGAGTTCAGATCTGCTCACGTTCTAGAGATCAGATCCGCTCATGTTTCAGAGTTCAGATCCGCTCACGTTCCAGAGTTTAGATCAGCTCACGTGCTAGAGTTCAGATCCGCTCACGTTCCAGAGTTTAGATCCGCTCACGTTCCAGAGTTCAGATCCGCTCACGTTCCAGAGTTCAGATCTGCTCACGTTTCAAAGTTCAGATCCGCTCACGTTCCAGAGTTCAGATCCGCTCACGTTCCAGAGTTTAGATCCGCTCACGTTTAGAGTTTAGATCCGCTCACGTTCTAGAGTTTAGATCCGCTCACATTCCAGAGTTCAGATCCGCTCACGTTCTAGAGATCAGATCCGCTCACGTTCTAGAGATCAGATCCGCTCACGTTCTAGAGATCAGATCCGCTCACGTTCTAGAGATCAGATCCGCTCACGTTCCAGAGTTCAGATCCGCTCACTTTCTAGAGATCAGATCCGCTCACGTTCTAGAGATCAGATCCGCTCACGTTCTAGAGATCAGATCCGCTCACGTTCCAGAGTTCAGATCCGCTCACGTTCCAGAGTTCAGATCCGCTCACGTTCCAGAGTTCAGATCCGCTCACGTTCCAGAGTTCAGATCCGCTCACGTTCCAGAGATCAGATCCGCTCACGTTTCAGAGTTCAGATCCGCTCACGTTCCAGAGTTTAGATCAGCTCACGTGCTAGAGTTCAGATCCGCTCACGTTCCAGAGTTTAGATCAGCTCACGTGCTAGAGTTCAGATCCGCTCACGTTCTAGAGATCAGATCCGCTCACGTTCTAGAGATCAGATCCGCTCACATTCCAGAGATCAGATCCGCTCACGTTTCAGAGTTCAGATCCGCTCATGTTCTAGAGATCAGATCCGCTCACGTTTCAGAGTTCAGATCCGCTCACGTTTCAGAGATCAGATCCGCTCATGTTCTAGAGTTCAGATCCGCTCACGTTCCAGAGTTTAGATCCGCTCACGTTCTAGAGATCAGATCCGCTCACGTTCTAGAGATCAGATCCGCTCACGTTCCAGAGTTCAGATCCGCTCACTTTCTAGAGATCAGATCCGCTCATGTTTCAGAGTTCAGATCCGCTCACGTTCCAGAGTTTAGATCAGCTCACGTTCTAGAGTTCAGATCCGCTCACGTTTCAGAGATCAGATCCGCTCACGTTCTAGAGTTCAGATCCTCTCACGTTCTAGAGTTTAGATCAGCTCACATTCTAGAGTTCAGATCCGCTCACGTTTCAGAGTTCAGATCCGCTCAAGTTCCAGAGTTCAGATCCGCTCATGTTCCAGAGTTCAGATCCGCTCACGTTCTAGAGTTCAGATCCGCTCACGTTCTAGAGTTTAGATCAGCTCACATTCTAGAGTTCAGATCCGCTCACGTTCCAGAGTTCAGATCCGCTCACGTTCTAGAGATCAGATCCGCTCATGTTCCAGAGTTCAGATCCGCTCACGTTCTAGAGTTCAGATCCGCTCACGTTTCAGAGATCAGATCCGCTCACGTTCTAGAGTTCAGATCCGCTCACGTTCTAGAGTTTAGATCAGCTCACATTCTAGAGTTCAGATCCGCTCACGTTCCAGAGTTCAGATCCTTTCACGTTCTAGAGATCAGATCCGCTCATGTTCCAGAGTTCAGATCCGCTCATGTTCTAGAGATCAGATCCGCTCATGTTTCAGAGTTCAGATCCGCTCACGTTCCAGAGTTCAGATCCGCTCACGTTCTAGAGTTTAGATCCGCTCACGTTCCAGAGTTCAGATCTGCTCACGTTCCAGAGTTCAGATCCGCTCACATTCCAGAGATCAGATCCGCTCACGTTCCAGAGTTCAGATCCGCTCACGTTCCAGAGTTCAGATCCGCTCACGTTCTAGAGTTCAAGTCAAGTCAAGTCACCTTTATTTATATAGCGCTTTTTACAATACAAATTGTTTCAAAGCAGCTTTACAGAGATAACAGGAAAACAATGTTGTAATAGTATTGTTCAATTGAAAATTAAATGTCCCCAACTAAGCAAGCCAAAAGGCGAAGGCAACAGTGGCAAGGAACCAAAACTCCATCAGGTGACAGAATGGAGAAAAAAACCTTGGGAGAACCCAGGCTCAGTCGGGGGGCCAGTCCTCCTTTGGCCAACGAATGAACAGTGTATGATTATGAGTTAGGCAGCATAATGTCAGGAGTCAGATGGGATCAGAACTTTCACGATATTATCCAGTTCATCTGGTTGGGTAGGGTCATCCGGCCGGTGAGGAGATGAGTGTGGTGAGGTGTCCATGGGCCTTCACAGCCCTGATAATGCGTGTCGACGTGTCCATGTGATGGTCCTTCATCAGATCTGGATATGCCCTGGATCCGGCGGTCTGCGGTAAACCTCGGGATAAACAGAGAGACTAATATTAGCGTAGACGCCATCCTTCTTATGATGTACAAAGTACATCAGGAATTATGGGAAGTGTTCCCGGTTCCGGCTGATCTAATCTATGCAGCCTAACATTGAATTATAGAAATCTATAATGTGTTATGTGTATGCTAAGCCAAAGAGATGTGTTTTTAGTCTAGATTTAAACTGACAGACTGTATCTGCTTCCCGGACCGTGTTAGGAAGATTGTTCCAAAGTTTTGGTGCTAAATAGGAAAAGGATCTACCGCCAGCAGTCGATTTTGATATTCTAGGTATTATCAACTGGCCAGAATTTTGAGATCGCAATAGACGTGAAGGACTATAATGCGTTAAGAGCTCGCTCAAGTAATACTGCCACTCCCCATCTCAGTTGCCTTGTAGTTCACTTTGATGTGTTTATGTGGGTCTCTTAATGAGCTGTATGTTTGTATTTGGATATGTGTTACATGTTTCTATGTGTTCCTTATATGTGATATTCTGTGCTATGGAAGAAGGAAAAAAGATGTGTGGAAATGATTATCCCTATGGGACAATAAAGACTCTCTAGTCTACTCAAGTACTGGGGAGCTAAACCATTTAGTGCTTTGTAAGTAATCAGCAATATTTTAAAATTTATACGATGTTTAATAGGCAGCCAATGCAGTGTTGACAGAACCGGGCTAATATGGTCATACTTCCTGGTTCTGGTAAGAAACTCTAGCGGCTGCATTTTGAACTAGCTGTAGTTTGTTTATTAAGCGTGCAGGGCAACCACCCAGTAGAGCATTACAATAATCTAGCCTTGAGGTCATGAACTAATGTACTAATTGTTCCGCATTTGTCAGTGAGAGCATATGACGTAATTTAGATATATTTTTAAGATGGAAAAATGCGGTTTTACAGATACTAGACACGTGACTTTCAAATGAAAGATTGGTATCAAAGAGCACACCCAGGTTCCTGACTGACGTCGAAGACTTAACAGAGCAGCCATCAAGTGTTAGACAGTATTCTAGGTTATTAGGTGAGGAAGTTTTTTGTCCAATGATTAGAATCTCTGTTTTTTCAGAATTTAGTAATAGGAAATTACTGGTCATCCAATTTTTTATATCAGCTATGCATTCCGTTAATTTTGTGAATTGGTAAGTTTCGTTAGGTTTTGAAGAAATATACAGCTGAGTATCATCAGCATAACAGTGAAAGCTAATTCCATATTTCCTAATTATATCTCCTAATGGTAGCATGTACAGAGCGAACAGCAGCGGTCCTAGTACTGAGCCTTGTGGTACGCCATACTGAACTTGTGATCGATAAGACATCTCTTCACTTACTGCTACAAACTGAAAACGGTCAGATAAGTATGATTTAAACCATGCTAGTGCAATTCCGCTAATGCCAACATAGTTTTCTAGTCTATTTAAAAGAATGTTGTGGTCGATAGTATCAAATGCAGCACTAAGATCAAGTAACACTAATAGAGAGATACAACCACGATCGGATGATAGGAGCAAATCATTTGTGACTTTAATGAGAGCAGTCTCAGTACTATGGTACGGTCTAAATCCGGACTGAAAATCCTCGCAGATATTATTTCTTTCTAAAAAGGAACACAGTTGTGAGGATACTGCTTTTTCTAGTATCTTTGACAGAAAAGGCAGATTCGAGATTGGCCTGTAATTGACTAATTCTGTAGGATCAAGTTGCGTTTTTTTAACAAGCGGTTTAATCATAGCCAACTTAAAGGTTTTTGGTACGTATCCTAATGACAAAGATGAATTAATGATATCTAGAAGAGGATCTATGACCTCTGGAAGCATCTCTTTCAGTAGCTTAGTCGGTATAGGGTCTAGCATACAAGTTGTCGATTTAGATGAATTAACAATTTTGCAAAATTCTTCCTCTCCTATAGCAACAAATGAATCAAAATGCTCCTCACGCAGACTACAATATACTCCCTGATGCGATACTTTAGTAGACGGTTGCATAGTTATAATTTTGTCCCTGATATTATCAATCTTATAAGTGAAGAAGTTCATAAAGTCATTACTGCTGTGTTTCTTGGAAACTTCTGGGCTTGAAGCTTTCTTTTTCGTTAGTTTAGTCACTTGTTCAAATAAATACCTAGGATTATGTTTATTTTCTTCTAATAGGGTTGAAAAATAATTAGTTCTAGCATCTTTTAAGGCCTCTCTGTAAGCAATCGAGCTCTCCTTCCATGAAATCCGAAATTACCTCTAGTTTTGTTTTCTTCCAGTTCACATCCGCTCACGTTCCAGAGTTTAGATCCGCTCACGTTCCAGAGTTCAGATCTGCTCACGTTCTAGAGATCAGATCCGCTCATGTTTCAGAGTTCAGATCCGCTCACGTTCCAGAGTTTAGATCAGCTCACGTGCTAGAGTTCAGATCCGCTCACGTTCCAGAGTTTAGATCCGCTCACGTTCCAGAGTTCAGATCCGCTCACGTTCCAGAGTTCAGATCTGCTCACGTTTCAAAGTTCAGATCCGCTCACGTTCCAGAGTTCAGATCCGCTCACGTTCCAGAGTTTAGATCCGCTCACGTTTAGAGTTTAGATCCGCTCACGTTCTAGAGTTCAGATCCGCTCACATTCCAGAGTTCAGATCCGCTCACGTTCTAGAGATCAGATCCGCTCACGTTCTAGAGATCAGATCCGCTCACGTTCTAGAGATCAGATCCGCTCACGTTCTAGAGATCAGATCCGCTCACGTTCCAGAGTTCAGATCCGCTCACTTTCTAGAGATCAGATCCGCTCACGTTCTAGAGATCAGATCCGCTCACGTTCTAGAGATCAGATCCGCTCACGTTCCAGAGTTCAGATCCGCTCACGTTCCAGAGTTCAGATCCGCTCACGTTCCAGAGTTCAGATCCGCTCACGTTCCAGAGTTCAGATCCGCTCACGTTCCAGAGATCAGATCCGCTCACGTTTCAGAGTTCAGATCCGCTCACGTTCCAGAGTTTAGATCAGCTCACGTGCTAGAGTTCAGATCCGCTCACGTTCCAGAGTTTAGATCAGCTCACGTGCTAGAGTTCAGATCCGCTCACGTTTCAGAGATCAGATCCGCTCACGTTCTAGAGATCAGATCCGCTCACGTTCTAGAGATCAGATCCGCTCACGTTCTAGAGATCAGATCCGCTCACGTTCCAGAGTTCAGATCCGCTCACTTTCTAGAGATCAGATCCGCTCACGTTCTAGAGATCAGATCCGCTCACGTTCTAGAGATCAGATCCGCTCACGTTCTAGAGATCAGATCCGCTCACGTTCCAGAGTTCAGATCCGCTCACTTTCTAGAGATCAGATCCGCTCACGTTTCAGAGTTCAGATCCGCTCACGTTCCAGAGTTTAGATCAGCTCACGTTCTAGAGTTCAGATCCGCTCACGTTCCAGAGTTCAGATCCGCTCACGTTCCAGAGTTCAGATCCGCTCACGTTCCAGAGATCAGATCCGCTCACGTTCCAGAGTTCAGATCCGCTCACGTTCCAGAGTTCAGATCCGCTCACGTTCCAGAGTTCAGATCCGCTCACGTTCCAGAGTTTAGATCCGCTCACGTTCTAGAGTTCAGATCCGCTCACTTTCCAGAGTTCAGATCCGCTCACGTTCTAGAGATCAGATCCGCTCACGTTCTAGAGATCAGATCCGCTCACGTTCTAGAGATCAGATCCGCTCACGTTCAGAGTCAGATCCGCTCACGTTCCAGAGTTCAGATCCGCTCACTTCTAGAGATCAGATCCGCTCACGTTCAGAGATCAGATCCGCTCACGTTCAGAGATCAGATCCGCTCACGTTCTAGAGATCAGATCCGCTCACGTTCTAGAGTTTCAGATCCGCTCACGTTCAGAGTTCAGATCCGCTCACGTTCCAGAGTTCAGATCCGCTCACGTTCTAGAGTTCAGATCCGCTCACGTTTCAGAGATTCAGATCCGCTCACGTTCAGAGTTCAGATCCGCTCACGTTCCAGAGTTCAGATCCGCTCACGTTCCAGAGTTCAGATCCGCTCACGTTTCAGAGTTCAGATCCGCTCACACGTTCCAGAGTTCAGATCCGCTCACGTTCTAGAGTTTAGATCCGCTCACGTTCCAGAGTTCAGATCCGCTCACGTTCCAGAGTTCAGATCCGCTCACGTTCAGAGTTCAGATCCGCTCACGTTCAGAGTTCAGATCCGCTCACGTTCCAGAGTTCAGATCCGCTCACGTTCCTAGAGTTCAGATCCGCTCACGTTCCAGAGTTTAGATCCGCTCACGTTTCAGAGTTTAGATCCGCTCACGTTCAGAGTTCAGATCCGCTCACGTTCTAGAGTTCAGATCCGCTCACGTTCAGAGTTTAGATTCGCTCACGTTCCAGAGTTCAGATCCGCTCACGTTCTAGAGTTCAGATCCGCTCACGTTCCAGAGTTCAGATCCGCTCAACTTCCAGAGTTTAGATCCGCTCACGTTCTAGAGTTCAGATCCGCTCACGTTCTAGAGTTCAGATCCGCTCACGTTCAGAGTTCAGATCCGCTCACGTTCTAGAGTTCAGATCCGCTCACGTTCTAGAGTTCAGATCCGCTCACGTTCTAGAGTTCAGATCCGCTCACGTTCTAGAGATTCAGATCCGCTCACGTTCCAGAGTTCAGATCCGCTCACGTTCTAGAGTTCAGATCCGCTCACGTTCCAGAGTTCAGATCCGCTCACGTTCCAGAGTTCAGATCCGCTCACGTTCTAGAGTTTAGATCCGCTCACGTTTCAGAGTTCAGATCCGCTCACGTTCTAGAGTTCAGATCCGCTCACGTTCTAGAGTTTAGATCCGCTCACGTTCCAGAGTTCAGATCCGCTCACGTTCAGAGTTCAGATCCGCTCACGTTCTAGAGTTCAGATCCGCTCACGTTCCAGAGTTCAGATCCGCTCACTGTTCTAGAGTTCAGATCCGTCAGTTCCAGCAGTTCAGATCCGCTCACGTTCCAGAGTTCAGATCCGCTCACGTTCTAGAGTTCAGATCCGCTCACGTTCTAGAGTTAGATCCGCTCACATTCCAGAGTTCAGATCCGCTCACGTTCTAGAGTTCAGATCCGCTCACGTTCCAGAGTTCAGATCCGCTCATATTCTAGAGTTCAGATCCGATCACGTTCATAGTTCAGATCCGCTCACATTCCTAGAGTTCAGATCCGCTCACGTTCTAGAGATCAGATCCGCCACGTTCTAGAGTTAGATCAGCTCACGTTTCAGAGTTTAGATCCGCTCAGTTCTAGAGTTCAGATCCGCTCACGTTCTAGAGTTCAGATCCGCTCATGTTCTAGAGTTTAGATCCGCTCACGTTCTAGAGTTCAGATCCTCTCTCTCGTTTCAGAGTTAGATCCGCTCACATTCAGAGTTTAGATCCGCTCACGTTCAGAGTTCAGATCCGCTCACGTTCAGAGTTCAGATCCGCTCATGTTCTAGAGTTTCAGATCCGCTCACTTCCAGAGTTAGATCCGCTCATCGTTCTAGAGTTTAGATCCACTCACGTTCTAGAGTTTAGATCCTCTACGTTTCAGAGTTCAGATCCGCTCACATTCCAGAGTTCAGATCCGCTCACGATTCTAGAGTTTAGATCTGCTCACGTTCAGAGTTCAGATCCGCTCACGTTCAGAGTTTGGATCCGCTCACATTCCAGAGTTTAGATCCACTCACAGTTTCAGAGTTCAGATCCCTCACGTTCCAGAGTTCAGATCCGCTCACGTTTCAGAGTTAGATCCGCTCACGTTTCAGAGTTTAGATCGCTCACGTTTCAGAGTTTAGATCGCTCACGTTCCAGAGTTTAGATCCGCTCACGTTCTAGAATTTAGTGTCACTCACAATCACTGAAACTTGGTGTTTTATTTGAATGAAATTAATATCCTATATTTGAGTACGATAATGTTTTTTATTTAATATTTTGTATTTTTAAGGGATTTTATGACACTAAATTATATTTACGCTGTATTTATAATCCATTTATTCACTTTTTAAACATAGACCTGAAATTTAATCTTGAATGCTTTTTTAGCGACAGACTGAAGTTTGATCTCTTAATTGGCCGAAGTGAAAAAAGTTTTAAAAGTGAACTTTACGAATTTTACGTTTATTGTTATGAAAAATGTGCAAAAACACTATTTTCAATTTTTATATGAAATATGTATTGTCAAAAAAAAAATCAGAAAACTGTGAGAAAATCAAAGCCATAAGTTGTGTTTGAAATTTGAGCTTGATGTCTCAGTAAATGAGCGTTCAGTGAGAGTGTGTTCGGCTGCAGTTCCAAACGCTTCCACTAGAGGAAACTCTCATTCATTTCTGACGCGAGGAGCAACAGTGTGAATATTTTTTACAGGACCATTAAATCTGTTCCAATCATATCCATGATTTGTGTGTGTGTGTGTGTTGTGTGTGTGTGTGTGTGTGTGTGTGTGTTTCGTACCAATTAAAATGTTACGTTAAAAAGACCGAAGAGCACCAGAGGCTTAAATGAATGTAATAGCCATAATTTACATCAGCCAGTGATTTACCCAGAATGCTTTAGGTCAGAAGGTTGACCTCTGACCCGTGATCTGGCAGGTGAGGGCAGTGCCACGGGTCTGATCGCCGGATCTCTGTTCGGTTTGCTCTACGGGATCAGTCCGGTTCCAGTCGGACTCTATCGGGATCTGGACAAACGGGAGAAACTGGAGGATCTGGGAGAACGGCTATACCGAGCGGCGTCAGCAGAGAAGTAAAGAGTCTGGGCTCCTGTTAACATGTTAAACACACGCTCATGCGCTTTATGATTATATTAAACACGTAGTGTGAACTAATGAAACCTTATAAGGCGATACAATCTTACAAAGAATGACAGGTGGCACCAAACTCTTCCCAGTGCTGTAAACTCTATTACTATATTGACTATGATCGGCTGGCTGTTTAAACATCATTAAATCTCATAAAAATGGTTTCTCTTGTTTATTGGCATATCAAATATTTCTCATTACCAGTTAAAAGGAGTTTATGGGAGAATGGTTGTGGTCAAAGCTGGGGTGGGCGGGCTAGTTCAGTGACTGACAGTTCATTCATTCTGAGATTAAAGATTCATTTGAAGTCTTCTTTATGAGTTCTTCACTTCACTGATTTATTGAACATAAAACACTTTCCCTAGAATCTTAATTAAAGACTTTTAATTGGCTTTGTCAACAACTCTAGATAATGTACACACCCCTTTGCTTTAGCTGATGATGTCACATGTATTAACCTGTTAACTTTCACAGATCTGAACCTAAATGGTTGTATTTCATGAATGATCTCTTTTTAAAGAAGAAACTCAGCAGATTATGTGTGAAAGCACTTCAAAAAATGAAAGTGTAAAGAGTTGTAGAAGTTTCAGTTTACTGTATTGCACGGAACTGAACTATTTTTATTTTATACAAAATATATATTTTACAAAATAATTTGGCCTGGGTTAATCACATCAACATTTTTGGCATAATTAAAAAAATTGCAGCATAATTTTTATATAATTTTTACTCTATTACTCTTTTTTTTAATCTCATAATGACTTTATTTTTGATTTATGTCATTGACATTTTAGCTAATTCTGATATAATTATTACTTAGAATGTTATTATTTTGACTTTTTGACATTATGACTTTTTATCTGACATTAATATTGACAGTAAAAAGTCACAATATTGTTGTTACATAAAAAAACTTTTTTTTAACATTATGACTTTAACCTTATATTTTGACTTTGTATCCCATAATTTTGACTTTTTATGCTCATTATTTGCACTTTTTAGCTCATAATTACATCTTATAATTTTGACTTTTTATGTAATTAACATTTTATCTGATATTTACATATATTATGACTTTTTATCTCATAATGTGACTTTTTTATCTCACGACTTCTCATGATTTCTACTTTCATGCCATAATTATGACTTATTATCTTATAATTTTGACTTTTTATCTCATAATGACTTAGTATCTAATAATTTTTAATTAATTTCAAACGCACTAAACTAAAAAAATTTCACACAATAATTTGGCCTTTAAAACCGCTAGAAAATCAAAGCTGTACGTTATCTAACCAAGTTGTGTTCCAAATTTGAAGTTGATATCACAAAAATGGAACTCGTTTTCATGATAGTGCAATGTTCATAAAGGATGTTAAAGCTTTTGAATGATACCTGATGATGATTACTAAAATATGTGGCTCCACAGAAACACGCTTTTATCCCACAGGTCTCAGAGACACGGCTGGTCGTCCTCCGTCGTCTCGGCGCTGGACCCGCGAGTCGTGAAGCGGCTGATCCTGGATCGCTCAACGTTTACGGAGATCAGAATGATCCTGGAGGATCTCCTGCTTTTCCAGATCCGGGAACATCCAGCTTCTCCTCCGGCGCGAGCCGCTCCTCGTCTCTCCTGCTTCCAGCTCCTGCGGTCCAGGTTTCTGAAGAGCGAACCCAAGCCGGTGGTCTCCCGCAGACGAGAAGTGGGATCTCTGAAGAACAGAGAACATCACATTACAGACGTAAACGGGATGAGAGCAAATTCAAGACCTGGGATGAAGAGAAAAGCCTCCCGGGTTCAGGAGGTGCTGGACAGATTTACAGCGGCGGCGGAGAAGAAGAAGGACGTGAAGAAACGAACACACACACGAAACACAAGCTCGTTAAGCAGCATCATCAAAGCGTTCGAGACTCTAAACCATTCGACACACAAGATTAAGAAACACAACAGCAAATCAAATCATGCGTCTGATGTATTGAAGCAACACAGACGTCAAACAGGAGCACAGGACCTGAGTGAGGCCTTCAGCCCAGAGATGAGAGAGAGACGGCTCCTGAATCCTGAGGTTTGGACTTACTCAACGAAACCTCTGGGAGAGACTTTAGAAACGCGCACACAGGTCCTACAGGAGCCGAGCGAAGATCTGCCACAAGTCACAACCTCAGAACACAAGCAGGAGCGTTCAGTAGAAGAGCGTTCGCGTTCAGTAGAAGAGCGTTCAGTAGAAGAGCGTTCAGTAGAAGAGCGTTCAGTAGAAGAGCGTTCAGTAGAAGAGCGTTCAGTAGAAGAGCGTTCAGTAGAAGAGCGTTCAGTAGAAGAGCCTTCGCGTTCAAAAATGCGTTCAGTAGAAGAGCGTTTAGTAGAAGAGCGTTCAGTAGAAGAGCGTTCAGTAGAAGAGCGTTCAGTAGAAGAGCGTTCAGTAGAAGAGCGTTCAGTAGAAGAGCGTTCAGTAGAAGAGCGTTCAGTAGAAGAGCGTTCAGTAGAAGAGCGTTCAGTAGAAGAGCGTTCAGTAGAAGAGCGTTCGCGTTCAGTAGAAGAGCGTTCAGTAGAAGAGCGTTCAGTAGAAGAGCGTTCAGTAGAAGAGCCTTCGCGTTCAAAAATGCGTTCAGTAGAAGAGCGTTTAGTAGAAGAGCGTTCAGTAGAAGAGCGTTCAGTAGAAGAGCGTTCAGTAGAAGAGCGTTCAGTAGAAGAGCGTTTAGTAGAAGAGCGTTTAGTAGAAGAGCGTTCAGTAGAAGAGCGTTCAGTAGAAGAGCGTTCAGTAGAAGAGCCTTCGCGTTCAAAAATGCGTTCAGTAGAAGAGCGTTTAGTAGAAGAGCGTTCAGTAGAAGAGCGTTCAGTAGAAGAGCGTTCAGTAGAAGAGCGTTCAGTAGAAGAGCGTTCAGTAGAAGAGCCTTCGCGTTCAAAAATGCGTTCAGTAGAAGAGCGTTCAGTAGAAGAGCGTTCAGTAGAAGAGCCTTCGCGTTCAAAAATGCGTTCAGTAGAAGAGCGTTCAGTAGAAGAGCCTTCGCGTTCAGAAATGCGTTCAGAAGAAGAGCGTTCAGAAGAGCGTTCAGAAGAGTGTTCAGAAGAGCGTTCAGAAGAGTGTTCAGAAGAGCGTTCAGAAATGCGTTCAGAAGAGCGTTCAGAAGAGCCTTCGCATTCAAAAATGCCTTCAGCAGAAGAGCGCTCAGAAATGCATTCAGTAGTAGAGCCTTTGTGTTCAAAAATGCGTTCAGAAGGGCGTTCAGAAGAGCCTTTGCGTTCAGAAATGCGTTCAGTAGAAGAGCCTTTGCGTTCAAAAATCCATTCAGTAGAAGAGCCTTTGCGTTCAGAAATGCATTCAGTAGAAGAGCCTTTGCGTTCAGAAATGCGTTCAGAAGAGCATTCAGAAGAAGAGCGTTCAGTAGAAGAGCGTTTAGAAGAAGAGCGCAGTCTCGCTTTAAACACCCGCTTCTCAACCGAAACTCTCCCGGACGACGAGCCGCTCTCAGTCAGCCGGAGCTCATCACGACGCCCTGATGGAGAACAGGACGAGGATCTTCGCTTCTCCTCAGATGTCGGTGCTTCCGATGGACAGGTTTCCCTTCCAGGAATGAATGAGGAGAACGCATGTCATCCTTCAACAGGAGAAACAGCGAAGTACAGGAGCATCAACTACTGCGACTCCTCAGTGAGACGCTCCTACATCCCGAAAACCATCCGCTTCACCGACACCTTCAACTTCTGAAGACTCATGCATTTAATTGTTTATTATACCAAAAATATAAACTTTCCATGTTGCATAAGTCATACTGTTGTGGCAAGGTTCTCTCAAAGCTATGAATAAACGCTCTTCCAGTAACGTTAATAGAATGGGTTAGCAAAACTCGAGCAAATTATTTATATAAAACATTATTTATACATCGTTCATGGAACGTTTTTGTGAAACATTTTAGTTGGATGTTCTTCATGTTACTACTACGTTCAGAGAACTTTCCAAAGTAACATTCCCATAATGTTTGACAAATGATGAAAGAGAGAAAACATTCCCTTAACATTTGATCAAAGTTTCACCAAGAAAAAAACATTTTCAAAACTGGATATTTTAAACATTAAGAGACCATAACGTTTTCATAACTTAATGGGAATGTTTGCAAAACGTTCTTGTGATAAAGTTCGTATGAAGGAATGAAGAAGTCAGGGTCGGCGTTACTGAGGATTGTGGGTATTTATTGATCTTGGCACAAATTCAACACTGGACGGGATCTGGAGCTTCCTTTTTAGTAAGGTCATTTAGCGCGCTGGTGAGGTCCGAAGAATTCAGTACAAACCTTCTATAATATCCCGCCAGACCCAGGAACTGCTTCACCTCCTTTTTGGTCTTGGGTCTCGGAAAGTCTTGTACTATTTTAAGGGACTGCCCATGACCCAAGTGGAAGCCCAGATACCTGACCTTCACATGCCCAAACCAAATGATTTTAAAAGTGCGATTAAATCATTCGACCAAGCCGTCTGTTTGTGGGTGATACACGCTCGTTCTAATTGATTTAATGCCGAATAGTTCATACAGTTCGCGAATCATACGTGACAAACGCCGTGTCTTGGTCAGTGAGATTCACCTTTGGGATTCCCACTTGGGAGATTAATGAAACTAAAACTGCTTCAGGGTATCGTGTTGCATAATCCTCCAGGACTAATGCAAAACGATGCCCTCGTCCGGATCATTCTAACAAGAATCAGTCTTGTGTCACTCGATACAACTTATTTTTTAAAATAGCACAATAAGGATAAGAGAGCGGTCCTAGAGCTTGTAGAAGCTGCCTTTCGATTGACTGGACTTGTTCAAATGCATTTTTCAGCGACTCATCCTGGGACTGTTTCATGGGAAAATCATTGCGCTCTGTAAGGATTAGCCTTTCAACAGCACTGCGTCCCCCTGGCTCTGGTCCCAGCGGTCCCGGCTCAGCTTACCCGAACTGTGCGACCGCGCCCTTTCCCAGCACTCTGTTCTCCCAAGAGAGAACCCCAATAAATGACTAAATGCTGGCAAATTTGTTCCTAAAGTTAGCGAATGTCTGAGGTGTGGACTATCCGCGGCCTCTTCCCCGAAATTGAATCGTGACAGGCTTTACGGGACATTTTACCACATCCCCGTGCACACACCCGTGCATGAATGGAGGTTTAATTATATCCTGAATCCATCAAAGCTTAATAAGTACCCCCCTTAAAGGTACAATATGTAGGATTTTTCTACACCAGGAGTCGCTAACCTCTTACAATAACAAAGGCGTATATTGATGACGCAAAGCGGAATTATGGATCTTGTCGTCAAGCTGATGGATGTTTTATGGATGAGTGAATACACTGATGTTTTTAACATGACTGTGGTGAAGCAGAAGCGATTGCTAGACGTACACCAGCGCCACACGCAACGCCAGTCCCGCGGATATAAAGGAATAAGGACATTTCATTCTACCCAACTACACGCAAGTGCTGAATTAATACTCACACAGGTCAGTTTATTAGAGGAATGAAACTTGAGGTAACGCAGCGCTGTTTCACTCGCTCTAACAGTTACACTATCACACTAAACGCATTTGAGTGTGTTGAATGTTGTTAGTTGGGTTGTTTGTTGGCTGTATGAGATTAAGTAAGCTAGATCAACATTAGAATAACATACAGATCATATTCTAACATTTCATCATGTTGAACTAAATAACATTGATTAGTTTTATGTACATTTGCTCTCCTGTCTAATAAAGTACATGCAACACTCGCGTCTCTGTCGAGTGGAAGTTAGTCGTGGACGTGCAGCTCTCGGCATCTCGAAACATGTTGATCTGCGTTTTAGTCTCTTTCTGTCTCAAAGTCTGCTTGCCATGGTCCATAATGTTTGAACAAAACAACAACAGCGTGAGCGTCCTGCTAGGCATAACCCAGTCTGTCGCCATGTTTACTATGGCAGTACGAGCGGAAACAATGGTGGAAACCGAGGGTAACGTGGATATGACGTCATTGACTGGCGACTCCTCACCGCTGCTCACATGCCCCGTTTCCTTGGTTACAATCGCAATTTTCTCACGATTTACAAATAGTTGGAAATATTTTGGATATTGTAAGTAGTCAACTAAACAAAATATATAACATTGGCCTAGTGGTTTTTGTATATTTTACTGAAAAAATCCTACATATTGTACCTTTAATACTCACCGGTATTCGGTACAACCCAGCCTGATCGAGGGCAGCCTGCAGTGAGTCTCGTGGGAGGTTGGAGGCTTCTGCGGGTTCTGGGAAACGAGACAGGGCGAGAGGGAAAAGGAGAAAGAGAGAGAGAGGAACAGAGGACGAGAGAGAGGCAGAATGTAGGGATTCGCCGACCCTGGGGCACGCCACCATCCGCAGCATTGGACCCACTGCTGGCAGCCTGGCGGTGAACTGCTCAAGCACCTTCTGGTTGACGATCTGGTCCACATCGCTTCCCTCAATCACCAGCCATCTGCGGCACGCGTCCCGAGTGCTGAGCCATCACAAAGGGCCGGCCACTTTCACCCAGCTCCAGCGATCTGAGCCGCTGGCGGTGTTGTTCAGGGGTGAGGCCGACCCGCTGGAGGATGGCTCTCTACAGTTCTTGGTAGACCAGTAGGTTCTGGACCGGTGACAGCTGGGCCGCTATCTACGCCTCACACTGGCCAGTGATCTTGAGCCCCCCCAATCTCTCTGTGTTCCTCAGTGGCTTTAAGCGATCTCTCTGCGTTCCTCAGATGCTTTAAGCGATCTCTCTGCGTTCCTCAGTGGCTTTAAGCGATCTCTCTGCGTTCCTCAGTGGCTTTAAGCGATCTCTCTGTGTTCCTCAGTGGCTTTAAGCGATCTCTCTGTGTTCCTCAGTGGCTTTAAGCGATCTCTCTGCGTTCCTCAGTGGCTTTAAGCGATCTCTCCGTGTTCCTCAGAGGCTTTAAGCGATCTCTCTGCGTTCCTCAGTGGCTTTAAGCGATCTCTCTGTGTTCCTCAGAGGCTTTAAGCGATCTCTCAGCGTTCCTCAGTGGCTTTAAGCGATCTCTCTGTGTTCCTCAGTGGCTTTAAGCGATCTCTCTGCGTTCCTCAGTGGCTTTAAGCGATCTCTCTGCGTTCCTCAGTGGCTTTAAGCGATCTCTCTGTGTTCCTCAGAGGCTTTAAAGCGATCTCTCAGCGTTCCTCATTGGCTTTAAGCGATCTCTCAGCGTTCCTCAGTGGCTTTAAGCGATCTCTCTGTGTTCCTCAGTGGCTTTAAGCGATCTCTCTGTGTTCCTCAGTGGCTTTAAGCGATCTCTCGGTGTTCCTCAGTGGCTTTAAAGCGATCTCTCTGTGTTCCTCAGTGGCTTTAAGCGATCTCTCTGTGTTCCTCGGTGGCTTTAAGCGATCTCTCAGCGTTCCTCAGTGGCTTTAAGCGATCTCTCAGCGTTCCTCAGTGGCTTTAAGCGATCTCTCTGTGTTCCTCAGTGGCTTTAAGCGATCTCTCGGTGTTCCTCAGTGGCTTTAAGCGATCTCTCTGTGTTCCTCAGTGGCTTTAAAGCGATCTTTCTGTGTTCCTCAGTGGATTTAAGCGATCTCTTCGCGTTCCTCTACAGTGGCTTTAAGCGATCTCTCTGCGTTCCTCAGTGGCTTTAAGCGATCTCTCTCGCGTTCCCCAGTGGCTTTAAGCGATCTCTGCGTTCCTCAGTTGGCTTTAAGCGATGTCTCCGCGTTCCTCAGTGGCTTTAAGCGATCTCTCTGTGTTCCTCAGTGGCTTTAAGCGATCTCTCTGTGTTCCTCAGTGGCTTTAAGCGATCTCTCTGCGTTCCTCAGTGGCTTAAAGCGATCTCTCTGTATTCCTCAGTGGCTTTAAGCGATCTCTGCGTTCCTCAGTGGCTTTAAGCGATCTCTCTGTGTTCCTCAGTGGCTTTAAGCGATCTCTGCGTTCCTCAGTGGCTTTAAGCGATCCTTCTCCGCGTTCCTCAGTGGCTTTAAGCGATCTCTCTGTGTTCTCTCTGTGTTCCTCTGTGGCTTTAAGCGATCTCTCAGCGTTCCTCGGTGGCTTTAAGCGATCTCTCTGCGTTCCTCAGTGGCTTTAAGCGATCTCTCAGCGTTCCTCAGTGGCTTTAAGCGATCTCTCTGTGTTCCCCAGTGGTTTTAAGCGATCTCTGCGTTCCTCAGTGGCTTTAAGCGATCTCTCCTCGTTCCTCAGTGGCTTTAAGCGATCTCTCTGTGTTCCTCAGTGGCTTTAAGTGATCTCTCTTTGTTCCTCAGTGGCTTTAAGCGATCTCTCTGCGTTCCTCAGTGGCTTAAAGCTATCTCTGTGTTCCTCAGAGGCTTTAAGCGATCTCTCCGCGTTCCTCAGTGGCTTTAAGCGATCTCTCCGCGTTACTCAGAGGCTTTAAGCGATCTCTCTGTGTTCCTCAGTGGCTTTAAGCGATCTCTCTGCGTTCCTCAGTGGCTTAAAGCGATCTCTCTGTGTTCCTCAGAGGCTTTAAGCGATCTCTCAGCGTTCCTCAGTGGCTTTAAGCGATCTCTCCGCGTTCCTCAGTGGCTTTAAGCGATCTCTCTGTGTTCCTCAGAGGCTTTAAGCGATCTCTCAGCGTTCCTCAGTGGCTTTAAGCGATCTCTCAGCGTTCCTCAGTGGCTTTAAGCGATCTCTCTGTGTTCCTCAGTGGCTTTAAGCGATCTCTCAGCGTTCCTCAGTGGCTTTAAGCAATCTCTCGGTGTCCCTCAGTGGCTTTAAGCGATCACTCTGTGTTCCTCAGTGGCTTTAAGCGATCTCTCAGCGTTCCTCAGTGACTTTAAGCGATCTCTCAGCGTTCCTCAGTGGCTTTAAGCGATCTCTCAGCGTTGTTCAGTGGCTTTAAGCGATCTCTCAGCATTCCTCAGTGGCTTTAAGCGATCTCTCTGCGTTCCTCAGTGGCTTTAAGCGATCTCTCTGCGTTCCTCAGTGGCTTTAAGCGATCTCTCTGTGTTCCTCAGTGGCTTTAAGCGATCTCTCTGCGTTCCTCAGTGGCTTTAAGCGATCTCTCTGCGTTCCTCAGTGGCTTTAAGCGATCTCTCTGCGTTCCTCAGTGGCTTTAAGCGATCTCTCTGTGTTCCTCAGTGGCTTTAAGCAATCTCTCAGCGTTCCTCAGTGGCTTTAAGCGATCTCTCTGTGTTCCTCAGTGGCTTTAAGCGATCTCTCTGTGTTCCTCAGTGGCTTTAAGCGATCTCTCTCTGCGTTCCTCAGTGGCTTTAAGCGATCTCTCTGCGTTCCTCTGTGGCTTTAAGCGATCTCTCTGCGTTCCTCAGTGGCTTTAAGCGATCTCTCTGTGTTCCTCAGTGGCTTTAAGCGATCTCTCTGTGTTCCTCAGTGGCTTTAAGCGATCTCTCTGCGTTCCTCAGTGGCTTTAAGCGATCTCTCTGCGTTCCTCAGTGGCTTTAAGCAATCTCTCTGTGTTCCTCAGTGGCTTTAAGCGATCTCTCTGCGTTCCTCAGTGGCTTTAAGCAATCTCTCTGTGTTCCTCAGTGGCTTTAAAGCGATTTCTCTGTGTTCCTCAGTGGCTTTAAGCGATCTCTCTGTGTTCCTCAGTGGCTTTAAGCAATCTCTCAGCGTTCCTCAGTGGCTTTAAGCGATCTCTCTGCGTTCCTCAGTGGCTTTAAGCGATCTCTCTGCGTTCCTCAGTGGCTTTAAGCGATCTCTCTGCGTTCCTCAGTGGCTTTAAGCGATCTCTCCACGCCAGTTACTGCAACGAGACACAGGTGTTTGTCATAATGCACTTGATCTACTTAGACAGCGCTCGTCTCCCAGCTCTCTCTCTCTTATACCCCTTTACCACCAAAAAAGAACTGGTCCGGAACTGGTGCCGGTTCCAAGTTAGTTCAACTTGCGTACCTTCTCAGAACCTGTTTGTTTTTCCACTGACTCGAGAGCCCAGCGAACGACGTCGCTACGTCACTGTGTACGTCGCCATAAGTCTTAGCTAGAAACGCTTGCGCCAACTTCAAGCTTAAAGGGATAGTTCACTTTGAAATTAATTTTTGATATGTTTTAGCTTACCTCAAGGGCATCCAAGATGTAGGTGTCTTTGTGGCCACAGTATTTTCAATTTTGATATTTTTAGGTCAAACCGTTCTTGTCTGTCAGTCATATAATGCAGGCAATAGGGAACCACCTTAAAAAGCATACACAGAGAAGTCCAAATTAAATATGATTTAATGACTCGTAAACGTAAGTACACATTGATGACCTAAGACACGAAACGAGTGGTTTTTGTGAGAAAACGAACAGTATTTATATAGTTTTTACCTCTTGTAAACACAGCCACGTCCAAGTGATCTGAGAGGTCGCGAGCGCTTCGGTCTTTTCTGGAAAGCACCGGAAGTGAAACCTCGCGCGTGTACGTCACTCATTGTTTACACAGAACAGAGATTGTAGGTAAGACTGCTAATTAAAAGGGTACTAATTTGCGCTTATCCGGGATGTTTAAACCGTCGTAAATGAAAACAATTACAAAAAAATAAAAAATAAAACAATTGTATGAGTGACGTACACGCGCGAGGTTTCACTTCCGGTGCTTTCCGGAAAAGACCGAAGCGCTCGCGATCTCAGATCACTTGGACGTGGCTGTGTTTACAAGAGGTAAAAACTATATAAATACTGTTCGTTTTCTCACAAAAACCACTCGTTTCGTGTCTTAGGTCATCAATGTGTACTTACGTTTACGAGTCATTAAATCATGTTTAATTTGGACTTCTCTGTGTATGCTTTTTAAGGTGGTTCCCTATTGCCTGCATTATATGACTGACAGACAAGAACGGGTTGACCTAAAAATATCAAAATTGAAAATACTGCGGCCACAAAGACACCTACATCTTGGATGCCCTTGAGGTAAGCTAAAACATATCAAAAATTAATTCCAAAGTGAACTATCCCTTTAACAATTACAATGGCGGACTACATCGTCTTTCTGCAAATGTTTCTCCTGGCTTTGCTGTCCTATATTGGGGTCAGAAGAACACATTTGTGATCTAAACCTCGCCTTCAGCCCCCGACGTAAGCATGACGCGGTAAAAGAACGGTTCTAGTCCAGCAAAGAGTTGATGCCGCTTTGGAACCAATTTTCCTGGCCGAGAACCGGTCCTTTGGCTGTCGAAACACAAAGAACTGGTTCGCGAGTAGGCATGTTCTTAGAACTTATTTTGTTAGTTGGCTTTATGGCACGTTCACACTAAGAAACAATAATTATAGCGATAACTATATTAGAGTCTAACGCACAATATCGTTCTATTTATGTGTTCATTCACCAGCTGAAAAACAAAATGGTTCTGACAGTGATTACAACTATATGGTTCCTCTGTGCCGTTACCTTTATCGGTATTAATGTGAACGGGCTTTTAAAGCTGGACGATTAATCGTTTAAAGATTTAATCACAATCTCAGTTTACACAATCTCATTCCTAAATGACAACAACAACGACAATGACAAATACGATCATGTCGAACGTTCAGATCTGCATTTGACCCAGAGAAAGAAGTTATTATGTATCATTATTTCAGATTCAAATGTTTTTATTATCACAGAAGTACCGGGATAAAAGATTATAGTTTGGATATAAACACTGATGACTAGAGTAAATCACCTTTTGAAAGTAACAACGGTTATATCGATTACAGCATTACACCAGTAGGTGGCGACAAGTGCCTGTAAAAAATTTATTTGCCATGGAATCATTCAAGAGATTTGATAAAAAATGCTGATTCATCCAGTAATAAAACTTTAATTTAAATGTGAGTCGTTGAATCATTCATGATTTTGACATTATTTCTTCTCCTTCATGTCATTTCAAACTTAATTCTGTTGAAGGAGAACTTTTCCATGCTTTCCATAAGCACACTATTCAAATGAACTAGTTTTATATTTTTTAGACTGTAAGTCACTATAAACGGTCACTTAATAGAAAAGAGCTGCATGAAGATTTTCCATTTGTTTCACACAGAAGAAATAGGTTTGTAATGACATGATGGCAAAATATTAATTTTAGGTTATTTTGTTTAATTGTTTGTTCTGGAGAATCATGATCTCATATTAGAACCTAAAATAATCTTGATTGTTAATTTCTCCAGAATTGTGCAGCTCTAGTTTATGTCTACATGTACACACATCAAACTATATATGTCATACACTAAACACAGTGTCTGTGGGGCTCATGCAAATCCACTTGTGTTTATTTCAAACAATGCAAAACACTGACGCCACAGAAACACACTCTGGTCTGTGCGAGTTCTGGGTTTAGAGATATTCTGTGATTCCTCCTGTTCACTGATGCGCTTTCTGTGTCCTGCAATCCAAACAAGGAGGAAAAATAAATAAAAATATTTGGATTAGTAAAGTGAACTAACAGATGATCAACATCTGATCTCAATGTCTCTTATATAATCTGAATCCATTGAGCGTGTCGTGTGTGTACAACGGGTTAAACTCTATGAACACAGACACACCCTGATCATAATAAAGGTGAGTCAGACCACAGGAGAGTCACATGACCCAACACTCTTTTATATCTGCTGTTCATCTCATCTGTCCGATCCAGCATGTGTTCCAGTTAATCTGATCAGGATTAGTTCATAAACTCAACGTAGAACTCGTTTCAGCCGGTTAATATACACCAGAATAGACTGGCACTTCAATAACAGCAGATTTACATCTCAAAACACAGTAAATCACCCGTAAGTTCAAAGAAAACAAGCCTTCGGAAACAGGGAGTGTGTGTTCTTGGAATAAGCAAATGTCTGTGGTTAATCCACTCACCGGCCACAACCGGACCCGGATCAGCGGGATTTACCAGGACAGAAACAGCACTGACACAACCAACCCGATAAACCAGCGGAGAATACAGTCTCTCACACTGAACCATTATAGTGATCAGCAGAGACTCACATTAACCCGTCATACTGACTAATACTGCAATATACAGAGGACAACAATCCTTTTTTTGTTATTTAAAATGCAATTTTTCAAAAACCTTGTTTATTTCAATGTCAGTGTGATATCAGACTTTTGGACTTAAAAAGTGTAAAAAAAAATAATTAAAAATAAATAAATAATAACTAAACTAAAATATATAATAATTTAAAATAAATATATAAATAATTTTGAATAATATAAATAAACAAATATTTAATACAAGTGATTTTTTCAAAACCTTGTTTTTCAATGTCAGTGTGATATCAGACTTTTGGCCTTAAAGAGTCTAAAAACTGTAAAATATAAATAAATAGAATAATAATAACTAAACTAAATAGGTACATAAATTACATTAAATAAAATGAATAAAAAGTATGTGATTTATCTATTAGATAAATAAATATATAAATAATTTTGAATAATATAAATAAACAAATAAATAAATAATACATTTAGCTGTACATTAGTTAGTAGAAAAAATATAAGAATGTAACTTAATATAAATTAATTTTAGATTTACTAAGTGTTTATAGAGGCTAGCTGGCGGGGATGATCCATATTTTGGGATCTAAAAGATTGAAAACTGATATAAGTAATAAATCCATGGTCTTTGGTCAGTGAAGTTACAGTCTCCTGTTTCTCACGCGGGAGCTGCTGTTTCACACACACACACACACACACACACACACACACACACACACACACACACACACACACACACACACACACACACACACACACACACACACACACACACACACACACACCACACAGTCTTTGTTTTAGTCGCTCCTCTAAATGTTCCTAAAAACATTTCGTGACGAAGAGGCGTGACCGTTGCGCGTAAACCCGCCCCCTCTGCACTGGGCCGAGAGAATGCGTGGCGAGGGGCGTGGTCTTTGAGTGCACAGTCCCGCCCCCCGGTTTGATTGACGTGCGCCATTGAGCTCCCTGGAGAAATTAATCGTGTTGCTTGGCAAAGTGTTCGGCGTGGATGATGCGCGCGCCCGGCGAACAAACGCGCGTGTAAAACACCAACTACAAGAGTGCTTCGACAAAGTTGTAGTGTTGTTGTTGTTGTAGTAGTGTGCGGCTGTTATTACCGGCGCGCGACAGGTTGATCTGATCCGCGGGAGAAGAGAGGGAGCCATTACTGTGGCGTGGGAAAAGTTTGGCGTGCGTGACGCGCGGGAGAGAGTCGTTCGCGTCTGGAGCGACGGGGTTCAGCTGTGTCCATGAGCGCCGCGCATCTGCTGTGAATGGAGTCCCGGAGTCCCGGTGTCCCGGAGCTCTGAGTCTGAGGCGTGAGTCCCGGTGTCCCGGTGTCCCGGAGCTCTCAGTCTGAGGCGTGAGTCCCGGTGTCCCGGAGCTCTGAGTCTGAGGCGTGAGTCCCGGTGTCCCGGAGGCTGTGAGTCTGAGGATCACTGATCACTGATCATGGAGACGCGCAACGGGACGCGGAGCTCCAATCAGCCGCAGCTGCGCATTAACGTCCCGAGCAGCGCCAGAGAGAGAGCGGCCAGGTAATGCACACTATATACTTCACTGTACTATAATATACTGCACACTATATACTACACTGTACTATAATATACTGCACACTATATACTACACTGTACTATAATATACTGCACACTATATACTACACTGTACTATAATATACTGCACACTATATACTTCACTGTACTATAATATACTGCACACTATATACTACACTGTACTATAATATACTGCACACTATATACTTCACTGTACTATAATATACTGCACACTATATACTTCACTGTACTATAAGATACTGCACACTATATACTACACTGTACTATAAGACACTGCACACTATATACTACACTGTACTATAATATACTGCACACTATATACTTCACTGTACTATAATATACTGCACACTATATACTACACTGTACTATAATATACTGCACACTATATACTACACTGTACTATAATATACTGCACACTATATACTACATAATATAATATACCACACTATATTACTACACTACATACTATACTAGTATATACCTACTAGTATATACTATAATATATTACACTATACTGCACACTATATACTATACTAGTATATACTATACTATAATATACTGCACACTATATACTATACTACACTATACTGCACACTATACTATAATATACTATACTGCACACTTAATACTATACTACACCATACTGCACACTGTATACTATACTAGTGTATACTACACTATACTATTTAATATACTGCACACTATACACTACACTATACTGCACACTATATACTATACTAGTGTATACTACACTATACTATAATATACTGCACACTATACACTATACTACACTATAATATACTACACTATACTGCACACTATACTACACTATATTATAATATGCTACACTATACTGCACACTATACTACACTATAGTCTATACTACACTATAATGCACACTACACTACACTATAATATACTATAGTCTATACTACATTATAATGCACACTATACACTACACTGCACACTATACTATACTACACTATACACTACACTATATTGCACACTATACTACACTATAGTCTATACTACACTAATGCACACTATAATACACACTATACTACACTATAGTCTATACTACACTATAATGCACACTATAATGCACACTATACTACACTATAGTCTATCTACTATAATGACACTATATACACTTAAATACATATACTATACTAACTATAATGCAAACTATACTACACTATATACACTATACTATACTACACTATAATGCAACTATACTACACTACTATAGTCAACTATACTATATACACTATAATGCAACACTATACTACACTATATGACACTATACTACACTACACTATAATGCAAACTAACTACACTTACACTATAATGCAAACTATACTAACTACACTATAATGCACACTATACTACACTACACTATATAGTCTATACTACACTATAATGCACACTATACTACACTACACTATAGTCTATACTACACTATAATGCACACTATACTACACTACACTATAGTCTATACTACACTATAATGCACACTATACTACACTACACTATAGTCTATACTACACTATAATGCACACTATACTACACTACACTATAGTCTATACTACACTATAATGCACACTATACTACACTACACTAATAGTCTATACTACACTATAATGCACACTATACTACACTACACTATAGTCTATACTACACTATAATGCAAACTATACTACACTATAATGCACACTATACTACACTATAATGCACACTATACTACACTACACTATAGTCTATACTACACTATAATGCACACTATACTACACTACACTATAGTCTATACTACACTATAATGCAAACTATACTACACTATACATGAATATCAGATGATGTCACCAGCGTCTCCTCACTGACATCACTCACTGTCTGCTGCCATCTTGAGTACCTGATTCGGCAAGATCGAAACGTCAGTCGCAAAGGAACTAGCTATAGCTATGCCTTCAATATGTTGTGCGTTGGTTGCAACTAAAAGAAAGAAGTCCCCCCAAAGTATCCTTTCACAGGCGATCTCAAGAAGAAAAAAGACGTCATCAGTGGCTTGCAGCCAAGAGTGCACACTGGACACCGCCTGCAAACTCTGTGCTGGCAAACCGCTGCAGTGCTCATTCTGTCTGTGGTGAGTGGATGTGAATATATTGTTAACGCTTAAAATGTCTCCACGATCTGCTCATTCAGAGTCTTATTGCGCTAATACTGTCAAATGAA
>CM070819.1:53634758-53644758 GCA_036326025.1 Chrosomus eos
ACTGCGAAAGCGATCCAAAAGCACAAGGAGTCGTATGATCTCCAAACACTCCCGCAGCTCCGATCGGTCTGTGCCGCTCCGATGCATCTCGAACAAGCCATCAACAATAACGGACGTTGCGTTACTATGGATGCTCATGGGTTTGCAAAAATACATCGCAATCCAACGCGTTTGTGCAGCTCGCCGTAACTTACATAGACGGATATTATAATCAAGCTGCTATTAGCTCGACTAGCTGCTATTTAAAAATGGCGGTCACAAGTTTCTTGTTGGTCACTGTAACCCCGCCCCCAGCCCCTGACGCAAGCGGTTCTTACTTGGCTCCGTTCTAGACCAGCAATGATTTGGTGCTACTTAAGAACCACTTTTCTTGGTTCGGAGCTGGTGCTTTGCGTGTGGAAAAACAAAGAACCGAATTGAAACTAGGCTCTGGCTCCGAACCAGCACCAGCTCTGCCTTGGTGGAAAAGGGGTATGAGTCTCACTGCAGCGCGTCTGTGTGTGTCTGTGCGTGTCTGTGTGCGTCTGTGCGTGTGTGTCTCTGTGTGTGTCTGTGTGTGTGCGTCTGTCTCTGTGTGTGTCTGTGTGTGTGTGTATCTGTCTGTGTGCGTGTGTGTGCGTCTGTGCGTGTGTGCGTCTGTGTGTGTGTGTGTGCGTATGTGTGTGTGTGTGTGTGTGTGTCTGTCTGTGTGTGTGTGCGCCTGTGTGCGTTTGTGTGTGTGTATCTGTGTGTGTCTGTGTGTGTATCTGTCTGTCTGTGTGTGCGTCTCTGTGTGTGTATGTGTGTGTGTCTGTCTGTCTGTGACTGTGTATGTATGTGTCTGTCTGTTTGTGTGTGTGTGCGTCTGTGTATGTGTGTGTGTGCGTCTGTGTATGTGTGTGTGTGTGTCTGTCTGTGTGTGCGCCTGTGTGTGTTTTGTGTGTGTGTATCTGTGTGTGTCTGTGTGTGTGTGTCTGTCTGTCTGTCTGTGTGTGTGTGTCTGTGTGTGTGTATCTGTCTGTCTGTGTCTGTGTGTGTCTGTGTGTGTATCTGTCTGTCTGTCTGTGTGTGTGTGTGTGTGTGTATCTGTCTGTCTGTGTGTGTGTGTGTGTGTGTGTGTGTGTGTATGTCTGTGTGTGTATCTGTCTGTGTCTGTGTGTCTGTCTGTCTGTCTGTGTGTGTGTGTGTGTGTGTGGTGTGTGTGTGTGTGTGTGTGTGTGTGTGTGTGTGTGTGTGTGTGTGTCTGTCTGTGTAGGAGCAGCAGATCTAGTCTTATACCAAAAATACATAATGCCATATTCAGTAACATCCTAAAACGATTTCAAGGGTTGTCATGATTGAAATTAAGCAATAGGCTTTTTTGGAAAGGAAAATTTCCAAAGTTTTGAATATGCTTTAAGACAAATCACGTGTAAATTCATAAGTCGACAGCATTGCTGAGTATTTTCTGCTTAAAACTGCAGTGAACCAAAGACAGTCTCAAAAACACACTTTGAAATCGCTGGTGTTTCTGACGTCACAAAGTACCTTGTAACCAATCAGATCAACGTGTGATTAGGGCTGGGCGGTACATCGAGTTTGTACAATATATCGATTTTTTTTTTTTTTTTTTTTTTACGATATGGAATGAGACAATACCGTTTCGATACAGTAGTTTGATACGACGAGCACATCTGAAATATAGCGGAGGACGCAGTGTGAGCGGTGCAGTGAAAGTATATAGTACAATTTGTCCTAAAAATGACACAAGGTTATATTAAGCGCTTCAGAATAACTGGTGAGATATAGTTAACAAGTTTAAAGCAGATCTACACTGTTGCTGACTGACAGATAAATACTGCCGCTGTTTAATGCGTTAGAGATGTGCTGCTTTCCTCAGTGCTTAACTTACATTCACAGGTATATTCTCCATTTGTAAATGTTAGAAAGTCAAACAGAGATGTCCATTTCACTGTCAGGAGGACGAGCTTCTGCAAGCGAATCTCCGCTCAAACTCAAGCTTCCGTGAACGAGCGCCGCCGCGCGCATGCGCAGCAAAAAGACGGAGCACAATATAAGCGCTGACTAAAATATACATATTGCTAAAATATTTGTTGTTGGAGACAATAAATCTGCCATATGTGGAATTTTAAACCTATAAGTATATTTCTATGAAAGTGACCATTATAATGGGGGGTAGCCTAATCAAATGCAGGCTAATATAATTAGTTTGTGCTTTTGTTTTTATTTTCATTTTTAGTTTAGCCTTTAGTCATTTTAAAAACAAAAGCATTATTATCATTTTGTTTTTAGATTGTAATGTTGCAATGTTAGAATGTAATGTGATTTTAACCACCTTTTTGCACATAATATATTACATTCGCTATATTTGTTTCCATATCCTTCAATATTAACATTGTTTGGATATCATTGAGCAGGATGTGAAATTATAATACAGATTTTCTTCATCCAAATAGAAAAACAGAGAAAATACCGAGATATATATCGTATATCGCTATTTAACCAAAAAAAAAACCCCAGATTTTTTGGCCATACCGCCCAACCCTACGTGTGATCGTCAACGAGTGGATCTCTGAGTGAGTGGAGGCGGGGCTCATTTGCATATTCATAGAACCACGCATAGTAAATTTTAAGACATGAAGAATTGGGTGATCAAAGATGAGTTTTAAGGGATAAAATGATTGACTTCAAAGGATAAAAAATAAGAATTGTGGAGAATTATAATTAAAATGTTACTATTTATTTAAAAATTGTATCTCAAGTATTTGTTTTTTTGTAATCTGATGAGGTAATTCTGCATGTGATGTCATCATCAGTTACCCACTGATCCGCAGGGATTGTCTCTGTTTTCCAGGCGATCTTCCTGGATCCCGGGAGTCTCTCCATGTCCACCGTGTCGAAGCTGCGCGAGAGCTGTCGCGCGCGGATCGTAGCCGGAGAATCCTGACTCACACACTCCAACATTCCCACTGTTAGTGTGCGCTAACAGACTCCATGAAGAGGTGTATTTTCTTACGTTTGTAGAACTCCGAGAGTGTGTGTGTAGATGTAGAATAATCACAGATGCTGGATCGACGTCTTTAATCATTTCTTCTTTAGTTTAAGACCAAGAATACTGTGAAATAAAACTGACTTAAAACCATCGGCGAGTTGAACGTGTTTGATCTTTACACAAACTCTTCACAGCGAGTCAAAGAAAGAGATTTACTTTAGGCAGAGAAAAAACTTTTTCATTCAAATCAAAATGGTGGACAAACATCAAAATGGTGGACAAACAAAGTGGTGGAAAATTAGATCATCAGAATCGGCATAAACCGAGAAATGCAGAGAAACAGAGAAAACTAAATTTGGATGATGTTGTAAAAATCTGTATATCTCTGGAACGCTAGGTGGCGCTGTGCTCAAACTTCTCGGGTTCCTTCGGGACATGCTGTCGATGAGCCACACCAAATTTTGTGCCAATATGTCAATTCATTTAGAATATATTGCAAATTTTAGACATTAAATTTTAGACTTTAAATAATATTGAGTCAGTTTTGATCGATCAAAGTTTGGCCGAAAGAGGGCCAGTTAACGACATCGTAACTTTTGAACAAAGATACATTTTAAAAACCTGTTAAGTCATTTCTGTTCAAATCGGTCCAGAGATTATCTGAGTCAATCTTGATAAGAATTGGGCAAATTTAGGAGTTATGAACTAGAGAAATACTGTACTTTTCAAAATGGCCACTACTGTAATGGGACTTTATGAGGATTTCATGTTTCTAGAACAAAGAGTTCATAAGTTAAAACTATTTGAAAGGTGAATTTTTGAACTGGTGGTGGCGCTAGAGAGTTAATAACCTTTTCCTGCTTGCGGTTCATAGACTCCCATTGGAGATGAAGAATACTCACGACTAAATTAAAGCGACTTTAAATAATTCTAAAAGTACCCTGTATATAATCATTCGAAGCATTAGTCTTATATTAACTAGGAACACACACTGTTGCATTCTGGGAGCTGCTGCTCACGATGACAGCTGAGGTTTTTATCACTGTAATTATTAAACACAGACACAGAGTGCAAGTCATTATTTATTTATTAACCTCAAACCCTGATGCATAAAAATAATGAAACATTCGCTACAAAAGAAACAGAAACCAGCAAACACGGCACTGGAGTCACATGACCCAATGACACGTCATGTGACCCATCAAGCTCACCATGATAAAGAACTCCAAAGCAGATCAAACCCGTGAAACATGATCGTGTGCTTTCATCATCATCATCATCATGACACGATGATGACGACATGCACTTTAAACACAGCGAAGAGTTTCTTATAAACATCCCAGAAAAGCAGAACATACCGTTTCCAGACTCACACACACTCATGTTCAACACACTCACAATTTCCCTTTTCACTCCAGCAACAAACTGACCCTTCCTCATCATCATCATCAGTTACACTGACAGCTGCTGTGTGTGTGTGTGTGTGTGTGTGTGTGGTTGTGATCATGGGTAATTCACCACGGCTCTATTCAGGTTTCATATCACTAAAACAAACATAAATTATTAATATCAGGTGGCATTTAATGCCTGTCTCTCTCTCTCACACACACACACCACACACACACACACACACTATCCTCTACACAAACCCCTCACAGAAACTTTGTGCATTTTTACATTTGAATAAAATGGTTGAGTTTATATGACCATGTGACGCTGATGAAACCTGAACACGCACTACAGGATGAGCACATGTAGTGCGCACACACACACACACACACACATCGTAAATGCTATTATTTTTACATGAAGCCAATTAAAATAACAAACACAGAAAACGTACATTAAAACTAACATTAAAAAAGATTCAGAAATGCTTTAAAACATATTGCTAATGTTAATGCATTAACTGCCAACACGAGACCTTATTGTGGGTGTTACCAAAAACATTAACATTTTTAGGATAAAAACATAATAATAATAAAATTAATGATTTTTATAAGAGGACGAGTGAAGGTTTGCCAGACACATTTGATATGAACTGGCTGATTTCACTCGTGACCTCTGACCTCACAGCAATCATTATTTACACAGATTATTTAATATAACGGCTTTAGAGGAACTAACTGAACAACAGAAAACGAGTCGCTGAGAGACGACACACACACACACACACACACACACGTGTCCCCTGACCTCTGACCTCACAGCGAGGAAGAACCGAATGAACCAGCTCTCGCTCACACACACACAGGCCAGCTGCAGCCAATCACAGCCCAGACGGCGGACGATGATGATGATGATGATGATGATGATCAGATGGTCTGGTACCCGGCGTGTGTCCTCTTCCTCCCGATCAGATACGCGATGAGGACGATCAGCACCAGCCCCGCCAGAGCCGCCCCAACGATGATGGGAATCAGCATGTTCTCCCGATCCACACGACACTCCTCCGCTGCGCACACACACACACACACACACACACAGTCATTGCTCTGGAATACTTGATTGTGATTGGTCAGTGGTGTTTTTCTATTAAGTTGCGTCACAGACTCTTTAGGAATCAAACTCCCAGTGACTAACTTACCCATCATCCTTCACTCAGGTCATTTTGAGCCCAACTTTTTTAATTTAGTGTTCATCAGAGGGGTCCAAGACTCCAGGAGTTTAGTCACACTTGAACCACGATTACACACAAAAAATATATATTTAATGGATTCGAGGAGTTTTATGGTTAAATTTAAGAAAGTAATAAATCGGGTCAATCTGACTCTCTTAGGAATGAGTGGAATGTGAGGAATGCTTCAGTTCACACAGAAAAACTACAAATGCTCAGAATTCAAACTAAAAATGCTCAAACTTTAGCAGTAACTGATAGTATAATGCGTAGATGTGTGTGTGAACGCACACTGAAGAGAAACTGACTTTAGGACCCAGAGGAACATCATTTACTCCATATAGAGATATAAGTCCATCTAGAGTCATCAAATATCATCTGATATTATTATATTTACACAAGAGCTCAAAGACTCCCGATGTCAGATATTTACAGCTGAATTAAAAGAGTTATGCATTAAATCGTGAGTTATTTTGAAAGGTTGAAAGATTGTGAGGAATGTGCTTAAATTATTATTTATTTATTGATCAAATCTAGTAATTTAAAGGTAAATAAAATAAAAATAGAAAAAATATTATTAAAATGAAATAAAATAAGCTTTCTGACCAAAAAGAATAAATTAAAGGTGCTCTAAGCCAGTGTTTCCCAACCCTGTTGCTCACGGCACACCAACACTGCGCGTATTCTTTGTCTCCCTAATCAAACACACCTGATTCAACTCATCAGCTCATTAACCCATGTGATTATGAGCTAATGAGTTGAATCAGGTGTGTTTGAATACGCGCAGTGTTGGTGTGCGCGAGGAACAGGGTTGGGAAACACTGCTCTAAGCGATGTCACGCTAGCTGTCTGTCCCTGAACACACTGTAAAAGACGCGTCTCTGCAGACACCCCAGGCTCCACAAACGGCAACAAAAACAAACTCTAGCGACCCGCTCCACGAAACATAAACTGTTCCAGCCAATAACCGACAAGAAGGGTTTGGGGGGTTAGTGTGCGGATGAGGAGGGTCTAGCTAGCCTCCGTTTTGTTTGACAATACTTTAAACGTCAACAAGAAGTGACGTCACCCAGGATCGCTTAGTGAACCTTTAAGTATAATTTTCTGGCTTTGGATATTTTGACCCCGAGTGAAGGATTTAAAGAGACAGAACATGACTGATTGAGCAGCGGATCACATGACACGGGCCAGTACCTGCAGAGAAGCGGCTCTCGGTGACGTTGAAGGGCTGGATCTGCAGACTGAAGGTGTTGATGGAGAAGCTGGGAACCACAGCGAGCGTCTGCTCAGCGCTGCACATGTACGAGCGACCCACGCTGCACTGCAGGAGGTCCAGAGACACGTTACTCGCCTCGAACCGATCTATCACAACATCAGAAAGGAATAATTAAGCCTAAATGTAAAACACTTTGTTCACTGAACAAAATTAAATATAGTTTAATCTTTGTTAAAGCTGTACTTTCTTGTTTTATGAACATTAATGACACAGACGACAGCAGGAATATTAGTGTACTGTCACTTTAAGACCGAATAAACACACACACACACACACACATCCGGTTTCTTTCTCAAATTTTGATATCCAGCGCTCTATGAACACAATAATACATTTTTTAGGTTTTTTTTCAAACTGGGTACAATGAGATGATGTAATTCTACTCTCCCTTCAACCATCGAACATTAAAAGGACATTTAAAAGTGTGAAAGCATCAACAAGAGCCCATGAATAACCCCAGAAGAGCGATTCTATTCTTTACACAGCAATAACGGAGGAGTTAAATATCACAGTAATATATATATATCGGGATTATGATTATGATTATGAAAATGTTCTTTAACTTCAGCACCGCGTGAGAGTGTTTCAAAGTGATTGACAGATAATAGTGTATTTTCCTGTGCAAACAGACGCGAGGATTGGAGGAGAAAAACGAGATTATTGTGAATTATTAATGGATAATATCGTAAAATAAATCGTGAGAACAGGACACAAATGTGCCGTATATGCTGTTCTTTTTCAGACTATTACAGCGGATCGCAAAGGAAAAAAGAAAATAATCGTGAGGAAAAGAAAGCAGTGACTGAAACGAGCGCTTATATTCGTTATAACATCTCGTTAAAATATCAAGCGTTACGTTATTCTCATGATGTCTGAAACCAAATCATGAAGGGGAACCGACAGCTCATCCAGTCACACTGACGGATCAGACTTACTCACAGGGCCACATTATGATGTTAAACGATTCGATTCTGTCGTTTTGAATGGAAGTTCCCCAAACAGGAAGTGCCGCCCATGAGGTGTGATGTCAGTAAGTCATGAGGAATGAGGAGTGTGACTGAAAGCACTAACTGGAGTCCTGAACTCACCCGTCATGCCGGACCAGAAGGCGGACACGTTCACAGCGCTCAGACGAAACTTCTGCGTGGTCGAGTTCTGCAGCGACACACGTCACATGATCAGAGGGAGGAAGAGTCACATGATCAGAGGGAGGAAGAGTCACATGATCAGAGGAGGAAGATCACATGATCAGAGGGAGAAGAGTCACATGATCAGAGAGCACATGGAGTCGAGGAATTTTAAAAAGTACCAAATCCTCTCGGGTCAATCTGACTCTCTTAGGAATGAGTGGAATGTGAGGAATGCTTCAGTTCACACAGAAAAACTACAAATGCTCAGAATCCAAACTAAAAATGCTCAAACTTTAGCAGTAACTGATAGTATAATGTGTAGATGTGTGTGTGAACGCACACTGAAGAGAAACTGACTTTAGGACCCAGAGGAACATCATTTACTCCATATAGAGATATAAGCCCATCTAGAGTCATCAAATATCATCTGATATTATTATTGAGTTCTGCAGCGACACACGTCACATGATCAGAGGGAGGAAGCGTCACATGACACAGAGAACAGAGACTGACCAGTGTGAAGGTGAGCGTGAGGTCGGTCTGATCCTGGGTCAGCGTCAGGCTGGCGACCGTGACCCCGCACGACCCCGAGGCCCTGGTGCTGTTGGGCTGCAGGTTCATGACCTCACTGACGCTCTGAGGAGACACACACACACCATTAAAAACCACTAAGCCTATGGAATGTCCGCACAAGTATAGCAAAAAAACAAAACGTGTGTGTGTGTGTGTGTGTGTGTGTGTGTGTGTGTGGTTGACTGGTTGGTTGGTGTATGGACTTTGGTAGTATGTACGTGGCTGCAGCCCCATTAGCGCCAGTAGACAGACGGTGCCGTTGCCGTTGGTAACGCTGTAGTTGCCCCGCTCCGGGGTGGGTGGGGGTGTGGGGGGGCCGCTGTGGTGCTGGGTGTGTGTGTCGGGGCGATGGTTGTAGATGTCTGATCCGCACTGCAAACACTCTCTACCACAACACACACAACAGCTTCATTACACAGGGCTTTACACAACCCACACACACACACACACACACACACACACACACACACACACACACACACAACAGCTTCATTACACAGGCTTTACACACACACAACACACACAAACCACACACACACACAACACACACACACACACACACACACACACACACACACACACACAACAGCTTCATTACACAGGGCTTTACACACACACACACACAGGCTTTACACAAACACACACACACACACACACACACACAACAGCTTCATTACACAGGGCTTTACACAACACACACACACACACACACACACACAACACACAACACACACACACAGGCTTTACAACACACACACACACACACACACACCACACACACACACCACACGGCTTTACACAACACACACACACACACACACACACACACACACACAGGGCTTTACACAACACACACACACACACACACACACACACACACACACACACACACACAGGGCTTTACACAACACGGCTGGTTTTAACAATCTATAATGCAAACTTTAAATATGAATATGACTATAAAATAAAGACCCAGATTCTGCTGTAAAGAAGAATTATTATTCAGATCAGAGCACATTTACATCAGACACTGTATGAGAGTGTGTGTGTGTGTGTGGTGTGTGTGTGTGTGTTGTGCACACTTTACTCTCTGTATCATGTGTTATTTTATGTGCTTATTTCTTTTTTGCATTTCTATTTAGCTTTAATTTATTTTCATTCTAATTTTCATGTTTTATAAGTTGAATATTTTATCATCTAATATTTATATGTACATTTTATTCCAGCTGTTTTACAACTAACAAATTTTTTTACAAGAAAATGCTATTTCAGTTTTTCTACTTCAAAATTGTAATGTTTAATTTAAAGGGAAATTTCACCCAAAAAATCTGTCATGAATTATTCATCCCCGTAAGACCTTCGCTCTTCTCCCGAACACAAGTGGAGATACGGTTGCTGAGACCCGGGGGGGGGGGGGGGGGGGGGGGGGGCTC
>CM070819.1:53649758-53669758 GCA_036326025.1 Chrosomus eos
ACAATCCCTTGACCACATGATTTCATTTCACCCTTAAAAAAAAAGGAACAATAAAATGTGACACAGGAAGTGACATCATCTGAACACGAGCATGGCGAGCAAGAAATCTCACATTGGCATGGGGCGTGGCTTGTTCCTTTTAGATTTTGTATTACAAACAAAGTTAGGGAATTACATTTGAAAATATTACACAATATATATCCAACAAACTTGCTTATTTCAAAATTTAAACCTGTTGACAATCTTTGCAGCTTTTGTAAGACAGAACAAGAATCGTTACCTCATCTCTTTTATGGCTGTTCATTCTGCATTACATTTTGGAAAAATGTTGAAAGTTACTTGTCATTTAAAACAAATAATACAGTAACACTTGAAGGGAAACAGATTATTACATATTTTGATTGTAGAGATAGAAATTTATGTAATATTATAAATCTTTTTATTTTACTAGGCAAATTCCATATTCATAAAGCTAAATTCTCCAAGTCAAGGCCATGTTTTAAATTTTTCCAAATTGAAATCGATATATATTTTGAGTCTCTTAAACGAGTCAAAAATAAAAAAGCTATGTCAGTAACTGAAATATACTCTAAAATGTTTAATTGAAATTTGTATAAGTCTGTCTATTTAAATTATGTATTAGGCTATTATTTTGATGTATTTATTTTTAATATTTTTTTTATTTATTTTTTATTAACTTTATTTTGGTGTTATTTTTGCTGTATAATATTTGTTTACGAACTGTGATGATTGTATGTTTGTAACTTGAATTCTAATAAAAAAAAAATTAAAAAAAAATAAAAGAAATCTCACAATAATATCATTTCAGTTTCACAATTTCGACAAAGACTGCAGTTTATTTTTTCCAAAATTCCCTGTTTTGGAGTTTTAAATGATCTGGATTCCTAATCTTAATAATCAAAGAACACACACACACACACACACACACACACACACACACACACACACACACACACACACACACACACACACACACACACACACACACACACACACACACACACACACACACACACACATCTAATCAATGCAATTCATACAACTAACCAATGATAAACATTAGGTTTTATCTTTTTAGAAAATCTGTGTGTGTTTTGATTGATTACACAGTTATCAGGAATAAAGATATAATATTTCCTTTTACTTTCTGGCAGACAAACGCTGTACAACAGAAAAAATCCGAACACTGAAACATTCCTGTCAGTTTCACATCAGACTTCACTCTGGCGGCAGAGATTTAACATTTACTTTAATAACCTTTATAGTCAACAGGGCTCGAAATTAACTTTTTTACTTGGTAGCACTGGTGCTCCCAACTTCAAAAAGTTAGGAGCACCAGCAAAAATTTAAGAGCACCCACCAAATTTGACGTTTAGCAACGACCGGCAGCATCCTGGTGATTAAAAGCCTTAATAATCGATCCTGATTTGTTTTCCACACACTTGTCCCTACAACATTTGTTTGTGCTTGGCACTCTCTCCTTGTTTAACCAAGCTCTCGCGCTTAAAATGTATTGGTTTTCAGTGGTGGCCGATGGACACTGTCATCCTTTTTTTTAAGCTGTGATTTGACCACTGTTTTTCATAGCTTTGTAAGATAAAATCCTTCTTTGCTAAACCTAATTATTTTGGTATATAATATAAATATCAAAAACTAGAATAAAAAAGTAGCATTAAAAAGTTTATTTTTACTAATTTTCACCATATACAATCAAATACAATTACCAGCTACTAGCTAACAACAACTTGATTTGCACTTTTTTCCTGGTTTCATCTCACTTTAGTCTAAACTAAAAGGTTTTTTTGTTTTTTGTTTTCTTCACATTGTCATAAGGTTAAATCTTCCTAACCACTCTTACAAAAAATAAGTGGGGTATGCACACTTACATTCTCATTTTAAGAGGTGTTCTGAGTAAATGTGGTTTGATTTGTTAATATTAATGCATTAGGCAAACTAACATGACCCATGAGCATTACATTTGTTACTGTATTTATTAATCTTTGTTAACCTTAGTTAATAAAAAAAATACAGCTGTTCATTGTTTGTTCATGTTACTTCACAATGCATTAGGCTAACTAATGTTAACAAATACATCTTTTGATTCAGTGTTGGACAGATCAGTTGTTTTAACCATTCATATACAATCAGACCAAAGGAGTCATTATTTCGCGAATCGCACGTGTCATTAGCGGACGTGTAGGCTACGGCACGCGTTGTTGTGTGATTATCCCAGCAGTTTAGGACATCGCACAAGATTGCAGACATCCCAAGTCTCCCGGAAGTTCCGGGAATCTCCCGCATATTGATAGCGTCTCCCTGATGCCCGCAAATTAGTTCAAATCTCCCGGAATCTATAACGCGCGTGCGAGACAGAACATACTGCGCGCATATAACAAACATAGCGCGCGCACGCATGACAGAAAGGGAGACACACCTTGCGAGTGTCTCTTGCGCTCAGTGGGAGTGATTGACAGCTAATATTAACCAATCTAAAATCTGCTTTAAAGTTAAGAACGTAAGGATGAAGTTTGATTGGATGTAATCGTTGGATAGAATGATGGTCCGGCCACCACGTATCGGCGCTGATCAGCACACATAAAGTACACACTATGCAGTAATTTGCGAACGTTTTGTAGAGAAATAAAAACAGGTCGCACCACAACCATTATTTGCACTCGCACAAATGCTCCCAAATATATTTTTAGGTCGCACAGATTAAATTTCAGGAGCATATGCGACCAAAATGGTCGCAATTTCGAGCCCTGAGTCAAGAATATTTATATGGCGCTTCTCACAATATAGATTGTATCAAAGCAGCTTCACAGTATCAATCAAAATAACAATGTTTGTTTCTTAGTGGAAAAAACATCCACGTTATGGTAGGGCTGATCAATGGTATTAATGATTGGTTAATTAATTTGAATATCCCCACCTGAGCAAGCCAAAGGCAACAGTGGCAAGGAACCGAAAAACTCCATCAGCTGACCTACTGGTGTCCTAAAACTCCATCAGCTGACCTACTGGTGTCCTAAAACTCCATCAGCTGACCTACTGGTGTCCTAAAACTCCATCAGCTGACCTACTGGTGTCCTAAAACTCCATCAGCTGACCTACTGGTGTCCTAAAACTCCATCAGGAGACCTACTGGTGTCCTAAAACTCCATCAGCTGACCTACTGGTGTCCTAAAACTCCATCAGCTGACCTACTGGTGTCCTAAAACTCCATCAGCTGACCTACTGGTGTCCTAAAACTCCATCAGCTGACCTACTGGTGTCCTACAACTCCACCAGCTGACCTACTGGTGTCCTACAACTCCATCAGGTGACCTACTGGTGTCCTACAACTCCATCAGGTGACCTACTGGTGTCCTAAAACTCCATCAGGAGAACTACTGGTGTCCTAAAACTCCATCAGGTGACCTACTGGTGTCCTAAAACTCCATCAGGAGAATTACTGGTGTCCTAAAACTCCATCGGGTGACCTACTGGTGTCCTAAAACTCCATCAGGTGACCTACTGGTGTCCTAAAACTCCATCAGCTGACCTACTGGTGTCCTAAAACTCCATCAGCTGACCTACTGGTGTCCTAAAACTCCATCAGCTGACCTACTGGTGTCCTACAACTCCATCAGGTGACCTACTGGTGTCCTACAACTCCATCAGGTGACCTACTGGTGTCCTAAAACTCCATCAGGAGAACTACTGGTGTCCTAAAACTCCATCGGGTGACCTACTGGTGTCCTAAAACTCCATCAGGTGACCTACTGGTGTCCTAAAACTCCATCAGGAGATCTACTGGTCTCCTAAAACTCCATCGGGTGACCTACTGGTGTCCTAAAACTCCATCAGGTGACCTACTGGTGTCCTAAAACTCCATCAGGAGAACTACTGGTGTCCTAAAACTCCATCGGGTGACCTACTGGTGTCCTAAAACTCCATCAGGTGACCTACTGGTGTCCTAAAACTCCATCAGCTGACCTACTGGTGTCCTAAAACTCCATCAGCTGACCTACTGGTGTCCTACAACTCCATCAGGTGACCTACTGGTGTCCTACAACTCCATCAGGTGACCTACTGGTGTCCTAAAACTCCATCAGGAGAACTACTGGTGTCCTAAAACTCCATCGGGTGACCTACTGGTGTCCTAAAATCCATCAGGTGACCTACTGGTGTCCTAAAACTCCATCAGGAGAACTACTGGTCTCCTAAAACTCCATCGGGTGACCTACTGGTGTCCTAAAACTCCATCAGGTGACCTACTGGTGTCCTAAAACTCCATCAGGAGAACTACTGGTGTCCTAAAACTCCATCGGGTGACCAACTGGTGTCCTAAAACTCCATCGGGTGACCTACTGGTGTCCTAAAACTCCATCAAGTGACCTACTGGTGTCCTAAAACTCCATCAGGTGACCAACTGGTGTCCTAAAACTCCATCAAGTGACCTACTGGTGTCCTAAAACTCCATCAAGTGACCTACTGGTGTCCTAAAACACCATCAGGTGACCAACTGGTGTCCTAAAACTCCATCAAGTGACCTACTGGTGTCCTAAAACTCCATCAGGTGACCAACTGGTTTCCTAAAACTCCATCGGGTGACCTACTGGTGTCCTAAAACTCCATCAAGTGACCTACTGGTGTCCTAAAACTCCATCAGGTGACCAACTGGTGTCCTAAAACTCCATCAAGTGACCTACTGGTGTCCTAAAACTCCATCAGGCCCTGACTCTCTGTGGTCACAAAAAATCCCAGGATTTCTTTCGAAAGAGTAGGGGTGTAACCCCGGCCTCCTGGCCAAATTTGCCCCTTGGCCTCTGCCCATCATGGCCTCCTAATAATCCCTATATACTGATTGGCTTCATCACTGTCTCCTCTCCACCAGTAAGCTGGTGTGTGGTGGGCGTTCTGGCGCAATATGGCTGCCGTCGCATCATCCAAGTGGATGCTGCACATTGGTGGTGGTTGAGGAGATTCCCCCCCTTCTATGTAAAGCGCTTTGAGTGTCCAGAAAAGCGCTATATAAATGTAATGAATTATTATTATTATTATTATTATTATTATTATCAAGTGACCTACTGGTGTCCTAAAACTCCATCAGGTGACCTCCTGGTGTCCTAAAACTCCATCAGCTGACCTCCTGGTGTCCTAAAACTCCATCAGGTGACCTACTGGTGTTCTAAAACCCCATCAGGTGACCAACTGATGTCCTAAAACTCCATCGGGTGACCTACTGGTGTCCTAAAACTCCATCAGGAGAACTACTGGTGTCCTAAAACTCCATCAAGTGACCTACTGGTGTCCTAAAACTCCATCAAGTGACCTACTGGTGTCCTAAATCTCCATCAGGTGACCTACTGGTGTCCTAAAACTCCATCAGATGACCTACTGGTGTCCTAAATCTCCATCAGGTGACCTACTGGTGTCCTAAAACTCCATCGGGTGACCAACTGGTGTCCTAAAACTCCATCGGGTGACCTACTGGTGTCCTAAAACTCCATCAGGTGACCTACTGGTGTCCTAAAACTCCATCAAGTGACCTACTGGTGTCCTAAAACTCCATCAGGTGACCAACTGGTGTCCTAAAACTCCATCAAGTGACCTACTGGTGTCCTAAAACTCCATCAAGTGACCTACTGGTGTCCTAAAACTCCATCAGGTGACCTACTGGTGTCCTAAAACTCCATCAGCTGACCTCCTGGTGTCCTAAAACTCCATCAGGTGACCTACTGGTGTCCTAAAACTCCATCAGGTGACCTACTGGTGTCCTAAAACTCCATCAGGAGAACTACTGGTGTCCTAAAACTACATCGGGTGACCTACTGGTGTCCTAAAACTCCATCAAGAGACCTCCTGGTGTCCTGAAACTCCATCAGGTGACCAACTGGTGTCCTAAAACTCCATCAGCTGACCTCCTGGTGTCCTAAAACTCCATCAGGTGACCTACTGGTGTCCTAAAACTCCATCAGGTGACCTACTGGTGTCCTAAAACTCTATCAGGAGAACTACTGGTGTCCTAAAACTCCATCAGGTGACCTCCTGGTGTCCTAAAACTCCATCAGGTGACCTCCTGGTGTCCTAAAACTCCATCAGGTGACCTCCTGGTGTCCTAAAACTCCATCAGGTGACCTCCTGGTGTCCTAAAACTCCATCAGGTGACCTACTGGTGTCCTAAAACTCCATCAAGTGACCTACTGGTGTCCTAAAACTCCATCAGGTGACCTACTGGTGTCCTAAAACTCCATCAGGAGACCTACTGGTGTCATCAAGTGACCTACTGGTGTCCTAAAACTCCATCAAGAGACCTCCTGGTGTCCTAAAACTCCATCAGGTGACCTACTGGTGTCCTTAAACTCCATCAGGAGACCTACTGGTGTCCTAAAACTCCATCAGGTGACCTACTGGTGTCCTAAAACTCCATCAGGAGACCTACTGGTGTCATCAAGTGACCTACTGGTGTCCTAAAACTCCATCAGGAGACCTCCTGGTGTCCTAAAACTCCATCAGGTGACCTACTGGTGTCCTTAAACTCCATCAGGTGACCTACTGGTGTCCTTAAACTCCATCAGGTGACCTACTGGTGTCCTAAAACTCCATCAGGTGACCTACTGGTGTCCTAAAACTTCATCAGGTGACCTACTGGTGTCCTAAAACTCCATCAGGTGACCTACTGGTGTCCTAAAACTCCATCAGGTGACCTACTGGTGTCCTAAAACTCCATCAGTGACCTACTGGTGTCCTAAAACCCATCAGGTGACCTACTGGTGTCCTAAAACTCCATCAGGTGACCCACTGGTGTCCTAAAACTCCATCAGGTGACCCACTGGTGTCCTAAAACTCCATCAGGTGACCTACTGGTGTCCTAAAACTCCATCAGGTGACCCACTGGTGTCCTAAAACTCCATCAGGTGACCCACTGGTGTCCTAAAACTCCATCAGGTGACCCACTGGTGTCCTAAAACTCCATCAGGTGACCTACTGGTGTCCTAAAACTCCATCAGGTGACCCACTGGTGTCCTAAAACTCCATCAGGTGACCTACTGGTGTCCTAAAACTCCATCAGGTGACCCACTGGTGTCCTAAAACTCCATCAGGTGACCTACTGGTGTCCTAAAACTCCATCAGGTGACCCACTGGTGTCCTAAAACTCCATCAGGTGACCTACTGGTGTCCTAAAACTCCATCAGGTGACCCACTGGTGTCCTAAAACTCCATCAGGTGACCTACTGGTGTCCTAAAACTCCATCAGGTGACCCACTGGTGTCCTAAAACTCCATCAGGTGACCTACTGGTGTCCTAAAACTCCATCAGGTGACCCACTGGTGTCCTAAAACTCCATCAGGTGACCCACTGGTGTCCTAAAACTCCATCAGGTGACCCACTGGTGTCCTAAAACTCCATCAGGTGACCACTGGTGTCCTAAAACTCCATCAGGTGACCCACTGGTGTCCTAAAACTCCATCAGGTGACCTACTGGTGTCCTAAAACTCCATCAGTGACCCACTGGTGTCCTAAAACTCCATCAGGTGACCTACTGGTGTCCTAAAACTCCATCAGGTGACCTACTGGTGTCCTAAAACTCCATCAGGTGACCTACTGGTGCCCTAAAACCCCATCAGGTGACCTACTGGTGTCCTAAAACTCCATCAGGTGACCCACTGGTGTCCTAAAACTCCATCAGGTGACCTAATGGAGAAAAAAAACCTTGGGAGAACCCAGGCTCAGTCGGGGGCCAGTTCTCCTCTGGCGTTTATGAACTAGAGGCCGGATTTACAGTAACTGTAAGATTAAAAATTTATATGAATGCCTGGCTGAAGAGATGCGTCTTTAGTCTAGTTTTAAACTGGGAGAGCGAATCTGAGCAACGAACAATATCAGGAAGGCTATTCCAGAGCTTTGGAGCTAGATGTGAAAATGCTCTCCCTCCTTTGGTGGATCTGGATATCCTAGGAATGACCAGAAGCCTCGAATTTAGTGATCTTGAAGAGCGCGATGGATTATTGGCTATAATTTATAGAAATTATAAATTAATGATAAATGCCCCACAAGAAGGTTTAGTCAACTTCTGCTCAGTGTTGAGGAGTGTGTGTGTGTGTGTGTGTCGAGGAGCGTGTGTGTCAAGGAGCGTGTGTGTCAAGGAGCGTGTTGTGTGTGTGTCGAGGAGCGTGTGTGGTCAAGGAGCGTGTGTGTGTGTGTGTCGAGGAGCGTGTGTGTCAAGGAGTGTGTGTGTGTGTGTGTCGAGGAGCGTGTGTGTCAAGGAGCGTGTGTGTGTGTGTGTCGAGGAGCGTGTGTGTCAAGGAGCTGTGTGTGTGTGTGTGTCGAGGAGCGTGTGTGTCAAGGAGTGTGTGTGTGTGTGTGTGTGTCGAGGAGCGTGTGTGTCAAGGAGTGTGTGTGTGTGTGTGTGTCGAGGAGCGTGTGTGTCAAGGAGCGGTGTGTGTGTGTGTGTGTGTGTCGAGGAGCGTGTGTGTCAAGTAGGGCTGGACCAGAATATTCGAATATTCGAATATTCGTTCGGTGGGTTGGTATTCGGTTTGAAAATGTGACATTCGAATATTCGTTTTTTTTTTTTTTTTTTTTTTGCAAATCTGGCATCCCCCCTCGAAACGGTTCTCATTCGCGCTTGTAGCCTATATGTTTTACACTATAAAATCTGGTGAAATACAATACTTTACATATAAATCCATTATAGCTAGGCTACTTAATAAATATATTTGCTTCTTCTTGGACTACTAAAAGTGTTCCTGCAACGGGAGTATTCTCTGGCTAGACCGCAGAACAGTTTGCATGGACAGATGTGAATGCCTGAGCTTGTATTTTGGGTTACGCTACATTTCTTTGACATTGTGGAAAATAGAATAATAGAAACAAAATATATTAAAATGTATGTAGTATTAAAATGTATAAATGTAGGCCTATGTATTATATCACTAGTGCAGTGTCCATTCTCGGAGCATATAAGATAGCATATCAGAGTCCATTCTCTGCTCGCGTGAGGCGCTCCGCTTCTTCATTTAAATCTACTTTGTCAGTAATTTGTTAGTGAGACTATTAGACTAGCCTACCTTATTAGAAATATTGCTTAAGTTACAGACCTGTGAGTGTTTTATATCACTAGTGCAGAGCAGTGTCCGTTCTTCTCGGAGCATAAGCTCTGCTCGCGTGAGGCACGCGCTTCCCGCTCACGCTGTTCTGTAGTTTATTAAAAGTTTATTAATTCTGAACGTGTCGCGTCTCGCCTGTCTATCTATATTGCACCAAATACACTGCACTCCCTTGTGAAGTCATTTGGATAAACGGTTCTCGAAATAATAATCATGCGCTGATGATGATCGCATGATCATCATCAGCGCATGATTATTATTTCGAGAATTTGAAGCGCATTTTACATGCGCTTCAAGAGGCACACACGCACACTTGCACACACACGCACATTTGCACACACGACACTTGCACACACGACACACGCAAGGTCTCTCCCTCTCTTTGTCGTGCGTGCGCTACACGGTTTGGAGCTCGCGAGCAGCTTCCGGGAGATTTTAACTGATTTGCGGGCATCAGGGAGCCGCTATCAATATGCGGGTCTGAGACATAATAGAGATTCCGAAGCTTCGAATATTCGATGTTCATTCCTACCGAAGCTTCGAAGCTTAAAAAATGGTATTCGGACCAGCCCTAGTGTCAAGGAGCGTGTGTGTGTCGAGGAGCGCGTGTGTGTGTGTCGAGGAGCGCGTGTGTGTGTGTCGAGGAGCGCGTGTGTGTGTGTCGAGGAGCGCGTGTGTGTGTGTGTCGAGGAGCGCGTGTGTGTGTGTGTCGAGGAGCGCGTGTGTGTGTGTGTCGAGGAGCGCGTGTGTGTGTGTCGAGGAGCGCGTGTGTGTGTGTCGAGGAGCGCGTGTGTGTGTGTCGAGGAGCGCGTGTGTGTGTGTCGAGGAGCATGTGTGTGTGTGTCGAGGAGCATGTGTGTGTGTCGAGGAGCGCGTGTGTGTGTGTCGAGGAGCATGTGTGTGTGTGTGTCTGTTTCATTCATACACTTCTGCTTAAAGTGTATAATCCTGTAACTGTGAAGGGAACTCTTGTGAAATCTCAGCATGACCAAGAGAGTTTGTGAAATCATGAAGTGTCACACACACACACACAAGCTCTGACTATTAAGTGAAAAATAAGCAACATATAATAAAAATAACTAAAAACAGATTCTGAGTGCATGAGCAGAACGCTGGACCGAACCTGGTTCCCCTGATACTCAGAGTGCTTCACTAGAGCAGCTGATCTCTCTCACACACACGTGTGTGTGTGTGTGTGTGTGTGTGTGTGAGATGAGATGAACAGCAGCAGCTGCACCGACACAACACACACACACACACACACAGCTCAAAGGAACAATAGCACTGAGTCCGTCCAGATCATTCTGAGTCACATGACCACCATCTGAGAGGAACACATCCTGATCATCAGTTCAACAACAGTGTTGATGAGAGTAACTCACACACGTCACATGACTGATGCAACCAGGCGAGTGTGCGAGAGTGTGCGTGTGTGTGTAAGATGAGTGTGCGTGCAAGTTAAAGTGTGAGTGAGTATGCGAGAGTGTGTGAGTGAGAGAGAGAGAGAGAGAGAGAGAGAGAGAGAGAGAGATTGTGTGTATTTGTGTGTGTGTGAGTGAGTTGGGGAGTGAGGTGTGTGAATGAGTGAGTGAGTATTTGTGTGTGTGAGTGTGTGTGTGCGTGAGTGAGTGTGTGAGAATTTGTGAGCATGTGAGTGAGTGTGTGTGTGCATTTGTGTGTGTGCGCATTTGTGTGTGTTAGAGTGAGTGTGTGTGTGTGTGTGTGTGTGGCGAGAGTGAATTTGTGTGAGTGTGTGTGTGCATTTGTGTGTGTGCGCATTTGTGTGTGTTAGAGTGAGTGTGTGTGTGTGTGTTAGAGTGAGTGTGTGCATTTGTGTGTGTGCGCATTTGTGTGTGTTAGAGTGAGTGTGTGTGTGTGTGTTAGAGTGTGTGTGTGCATTTGTGTGTGTGCGCATTTGTGTGTGTTAGAGTGAGTGTGTGTGTGTGTGTGTGTGTGTGTGTTAGAGTGAGTGTGTGCACATTTTTGCACAAGTGTGAATTTTTTTTTCGCGAGTGTGTATTTGTGTGAAATGAATGTGTGTGTGAATTTGTGTACAAGTGTGTGTGTGCGCGAGTGTGAATTTGTGTGAAAGTGTGTGTGAGTGAGATTTTAATAATCCATGAACCAAAGCAACCTGCGATAAAGGACAATCACAGCATTAAAAAAAGTGTTTGAAAAAAATCAAACAAAAAGACAAAATGCAAAACTGAAGTTAACAGCTTTAATGAAGGAGAGAACTACAGTCCCGTGATGGATGACATCATCAAAATTTAATTTTTTTTACAAAAATAAATTAAGTTGTTTGAAACTCCATTACATAATTCAGTGCGCTTGTCACTGATTGGTGGAGTTTCTCTGCAGAATTATGGGTAATGTAGTTTTCCACCAGGAATTTTGCCTAAAAAATTAAATTGATTCTTATAAAAAAGTAAGTAGAAATAATGCAGACTGCTTCAAATGAAACATAAATCATCGATTAATAACCGCTTAGCTCACAGTGGGACTGTCTTTAATGTTTAAGATAAGTCACGTGACGTCTAAAGATCCGCTGATTGGCTGTTTCCGTCCCGATGATATGAATCTTTATGGTTCAGTAAGATGTGATTTGGACTGAAACTCACGTTTATTGTTCTGATCACGTGAGGCAACGAGATGACTTCAGCAGCGCGTTAAAAAACTCAAGGGAAATTTAGTTCTTTAATAAAACATTATATTTGAAAAAAACGAAAGCAAAATGGCGAATAAAAAGGCACTAAAGTAAAACAGGCAGACAGAATCAGACTCACCACACACACATACACTGATTAAACTGACTAAAATAACGAGTTTAACCAGAGTCGGTCAGACAGACAGGAGAATCTCGAGATTTCCGTCGTGTGTGCGTGTGTGTGTGTGTGTGTGTGCGTGTGGGGGTTAGGCTAGTTCGCGATGTTTAATGAGTTATAAAGACTCACCCATCAGCAGAGTCCAGACACCTGCAGAAAAACACTGTTTAACGACCGTCATGACGTCTGTCGGGAAAAGCGCCAAACACCGCGTACTGAAGCCTGCGCACTGAACACGGACGCGCGGGTTTATAAGAGTGAGTTTATCAGCTCATAAACGGAGTTGTGTTGATGTTTCCTCAGTGTCTGGCAGCAGATTCACTGTGTCATGAGGCAGAATGTTCCAGTCATGTGATGAGAGCGCTTTAGCCCCGCCCCTCGGAGTCACGTGACGCCGCTCACACTGCTGCGACAGGATTACACAGATGCACTCACAGTGTTTACTGTACACGAGAGAATAGAGTACAGCCTTCATAAAGTGTTCATGCATGTTGCTGTTCACGGAAAATTACGCTGTTTTATTCTAGACACAAACGTTGTCATTATTGCCCTGTTATCTCTGTAACACTCTGTATTGTAAAAAGCGCTATAAGTAAAGGTGACTTGACCAAATCTGACTGAATTTACCATATAAATAATAAAATAAATAATAGTAAATGATTAATCATGATTTAATTGATTAACATTAATAAGAAAATGTATTAAAAGATAATTAAAAAGTTTTAAATAAAACACATCTAACAGTACCCCAGCTAACAGGGAACGTTCCCAGAACATTCAATAATGTTCCAGCAACGTTATGCTAACCTTAAGTTAACGTTCCAACAACGTTTTGCTAACATTAAGATACTGTTCTATGAACGTTACGCTAACCTTAAGAATGTTCCAGCAATGTTGTGCTAACGTTCCAGCAACGTTATGCTAACTTTAAAATTATGTTCCAGCAACGTTATGCTAACTAACCTTAAGTTAACGTTCCAACAACGTTTTGCTAACATTAAGATACCGTTCTATGAACGTTACGCTAACCTTAAGAATGTTCCAGCAATGTTGTGCTAACATTCCAGCAATGTTATGCAAACTTTCAAATGTTTCAGCAACGTTATGCTAACCTTAAGATAACGTCCCATGAACGTTACGCTAACCTTAAGAATGTTCCGGCAATGTTGTGCTAACGTTCCAACAACGTTTTGCTAACATTAAGATACCGTTCCAGCAACGTTAAGCAAACTGGACATTTCAACGTTTTTAGAACATTTCAAACCAACGTTCCCACAACGTTCTCAGAACATCATTCTGTTAGCTGGTACTATATAGTGAGTAGATACAAATGTAATGTAGGCCTAATAATATAAACGTTTTTTTTATTTAATTTATTTTACACATATTTATGTTAATTCAGCAGTAAAGACATTATTCAGATCATGTTTTATTCTCCTCCAACTGTGTCAGTGCGGCCACATCTGCATTATTACTGATATTAATGTTCTGAAGCTGACAGTGGCAAAACTAATAACTGTGAATCTTTAATCTTTAATCTGCAACATGAATATAAACGAGTTTGAGGAAGTGACTGAGATACAGGAACCAGTGGTGTGACCTTTGACCTTCTATAGACACTTTCTCATCTCTATCTCACCTTGATCTCAGCGTGAGTGAGCCTGATTACAGTCCTGTTATATCATCAACATCACACACACAACACACACACACACACACACACACACACACACAAACAGACTCTGAGAACATCCCAGAGCAACTAGTGTGTGTTCAGTTCAGAGTATAGTTGTTTCAGTTCAGATTTAGTGTTCAGTATGGTAGCATGGTGTGTCAGTTCAGTGTGTTGTCATCAGTGGTGTGTGTTCAGTTCATCAGTAGGATGTGTGTGTTCAGTTCAGTGTGTGTGTGTTCAGTTCAGTGTTGTGTTCAGTTCAGTGTGTGTGTTCAGTTCAGTGTGTGTGTGTGTTCAGTTCAGTGTGTGTGTTCAGTTCAGTGTGTGTGTTCAGTTCAGTGTGTGTGTGTGTTCAGTTCAGTGTGGTGTGTGTTTCAGTTCAGTGTGTGTGTGTTCAGTTCAGTGTGTGTGTGTCAGTTCAGTGTGGTGTGTTAGTTCAGTGTGTGTGTGTTCAGTTCAGTGTGTGTGTGTGTGTTCAGTTCAGTGTGTGTGTTGTGTTCAGTGCATGTTTCAGTTCAGTTGTGTGTTCAGTTCAGTGTGTGTGTTGTGTTCAGTTCAGTGTGTGTGTGTGTTAGTGTGTTAGTTCAGTGTGTGTTTAGTTCAGTGTGTGTTGTTCAGTTCAGTGTGTGTGTTGTGTGTGTTCAGGTTTTTGTGTGTGTGTGTTCAGTTCAGGTGTGTGTGTGTGTTAGTGTGGTGGTTTTGTGTGTGTGTGTGTGTGTGGTGTGTGGTGTGTGTGTGTGTGGTGGTCACGCTCTCGGCCGTAATTTGTTTCTTCAAGGAATTACTGTGTGAATGAGGCAGAAAATCACATTAGTCCAGGAGTGTGTGGAGAATCAAGAGGAACTGCAGAAACAGGCGACACACACACACACACACACACACACAACACACACACACACACACTTTCACCACTGAACCGCATTAAACATGTGATTCTCCAGAGTTACGGAAGATCATCTTTTAATACATTATTTTAATGACAGACTCTGATGTTGACTTGAGAAAGCCTGAATGTTTGAAGGGTTTAAGCTGGAAAGTTCATCACACACACAGAATGAGGAATATAAAAGCAAATAAAACACAGAACACTCATAATATCTTAAATATGATTTATTCTTTCATATCTTCGCCCGCTTACAAAGAATAGAATCCTCTGCTCTACAAAACTGTGTGTGTGTCAGAATACAGGTGATCACACACACTCACACGCACACACACACACTCACAGAACACACACACACCACACACACTCAGACACACACACTCAACACACACCACTCACACACACACAACACACACACACACACACACACACTCATAGACACACACACACTCACACAGACACACACACTAACTCATACACACACTCACTCGCTCACACTGACACACACACACTCTAACTCATGCACACACTACCTCATATACACACACACACACACACACACTCTAACTAACACACACTAACTCATACACACCAACTGACGTACGCACACACTCTCTCACACTCACACTCACGTTATCAAAAGAATAATTTGTCTATCATGACGAGTTTTAGAGGCTGCACTGTGTCTCAGCAGCGTGTGTGTGTGTGTGTGTGCGAGTGTGTGTGTGTGTGTGTGCGTGGGAGTGTGTGTAGTGTATGTGTATGTGTTGTGTGTGTGTGTGTGTGTGTGTTGTGTGTGTGGGTGTGTGTGTGTGTGCGTGGGAGTGTGTGTATGTGTATGTATGTGTGTGTGTGTGTGTGTGTAATCCTGTCTGTCTGTTGTCTGAGCGAGTAACTGGCAAACGCTGCCGCATCAGAACTCGCATCATCAACATGATTCTGGCATCATGACGACCGAAGTCTAAAAGAAACACACGTAACGTGGCGCTACAGTAGAAGAGACTCGACACACACACTAAACAAAGTCCAAGAACAACAAACACAAAGAAAAGTGCATCTCATTCGCAAATCGCAATCATGCTAGAGTGGCTCAGCATCCCAGAAGGCCGAGCGTCAGTGAGCGTCACGGCCCAGAAGCCCTTGCGGAGGGGAACGGCTCACGCCACATAGTGGTACTGGTTAGCGTTCTCTTTGTCCCGCTCCATATAATCCCGGTCGATCAGCGACTCGATGCGCTTCTTCAGGTCCGCCGGCTACACAGAGAGCAGGGAATCATGGGAGTTAGGAGAAAACAGGGGCGCTTAAAAGACACTCAATATTCAGCAGGACTCGACATTAAATTAGAAATATGTTATGAGAAGTTTTAAATATTTTTTGAATATACAAATAAGAAATGTTGGAAAGAATGATAGTTTTAAACAGGAAACTAAACCATCAGTAGGTGGCAGCAGGTGACCGTCTTAATGAGTCATTGAATCTTTGATTCAAACGATTCGTTCAAAGCGCTGAATCATTCAGAAATATAACTGTGTCTGTGAGATGCGCTGGTTCTGCTGTGATCTTTGTGTGAAACTATTTCAGCTGCTAAAATAGAACAAAATACTTTTTGAGTGTAAAAATAAATTATTCATTTCCTTCTCTGTGGGCCTCGAGTGAGTTCTTGTAGTGTAACAGCGCAGCGCTTCTGTGTTGTACGTCACACACACATGACCAGCGTCGGCCAATAGTGAGCCTGCGTGTGACGTACAACACAGAAGCGCTGCGCTGTTACACTACAAGAACTCACTCGAGGCCCACAGAGAAGGAAATTAATACTTAAAGTCGTTTTTTTTTTGCACACAAAAAGTATTCTCGTTGCTTGATAAACTTAAGATTGAGCCACTGTAGTCACTTGGACTATTTTAACGATGTCTTTAATAACTTTTCTGGGCCGGCGAGTTTCAGTCCCTCAGAAGCCTATGGAGGAGTGACCCAGCTCTCAGATTTAATCACAAATATCTTCATTTGTGTTCCGAAGATGAACGAAAGTCATACGGGGTTGAACAACATGAGTGAGAGTAATTACTGACAGATTATACATTTTGGGGTGAACTATCCCTTTAACGCGGATAAAAACGTGTGGATGGAACAGCAGTTTGATTCTGTTATCGACTGCTTTGATCGATCAGGACTGTATAAAGAAGCTTTGATCGATCAGGACTGTATAAAGAAGCTTTGATTGATCAGGACTGTATAAAGAAGCTTTGATCGATCAGGACTGTATAAAGAAGCGATCAGGACTGTATAAAGAAGCTTTGATCGATCAGGACTGTATAAAGAAGCGATCAGGACTGTAAAAGAAGCTTTGATCGATCAGGACTGTATAAAAAGCGATCAGGACTGTATAAAGAAGCTTTGATCGATCAGGACTGTATAAAGAAGCTTTGATCGATCAGGACTGTATAAAGAAGCTTTGATCGATCAGGACTGTATAAAGAGATTAGCCGTGTAGCAGACGTGCGCGTGCGTCACCTTGACGGGGAACTTGAGCTGGTTGTAGAGCTCAGACACCAGCAGGTTGTGGCTCAGGGTCTTCCTCATCTTCATGATCCTCACCACTGCAGCGTCGATCTGATACTGCCGGTCCTGGAACACCCGCTCAGTGGTGCTCACCTGCTCCTCCACCTGAGGATGACATCACACGTCACATGACCATCTGCAGACTCATTCTACTGAGCCATCAGTTTCAAAGGAAAACACCACAATATTACAGATGAAACTTGTATCTTTGAATGCACCGATGCTACATTTTTTATAAACATAATTTGTTAAACAAGTATTCACTACTTCAATGAGCTCATTGTTTCTGCATTAAAATATTACATTGTTTAAATGAATCACTCTCACACTCGCTCACTCTTACTCACACACACACACACACACACACACACACACACACACACACACACACACACACACACACACAACACACACACACACACACACACAACACACACACACACACACACACACACACACACACACCGTCTCCTTCATCTGGATCTGGTTGATCTTGATGCGGAACAGTTTGTGCCTGAAGTCGCTGTTGAAGTGGAAGCGATCAGCGTCCTCCACCTCTTTCCCTCGGGGAGTTTTATTGAGGACTCGCGCTTTCCCACACCGCCAGAGACTGAAGAGTGCGCTTGAGCTCGCCGTCCTCTGACACACACAACAAAACAATGTTATTGAGAGTGTCATTCTCTCGCTCACTCCCCTCGCACGCTCACGCTGCTCTCACGCTCCCTACTCACTCTCCACTCTCACGCTCACTCTCACGCTCACTCTCACTCTCACACTCACTCTCACGCTCACCATCTCACGCTCACTCTCACACTCACCTCACGCTCACTCTCACGCTCACTCTCAACGCTCACTCTCACACTCACTCACTCTCACTCTCACACTCGCTCACTCTCACGCTCACCTCACTCCATCTCACGCTCATCTCACGCTCATCACACTCCTCACACTCACGCTCACTCTCACTCACCTCACCTCACATCTCAGCTCACTCTCACACTCACACTCTCACCACCTCACTCTCCATCACCTCACTCTCACACGCTCACTCCTCACTACACGACACTCACTCTCACACTCACTCACATCACTCTCACTCACCACTCACTCTCAACACTCTCACATCTCACTCTCACACCCCACTCTCACACTCACACCTCACACCACGCTCACCTCACGCTCACCACTCACCTCACACCACGCTCACTCATCACGCTCACTCTCACACGCTCACTCTCACATCACCTCACACCTACTCACACGCTCACCTCTCACGCTCACTCTCACGCTCACCTCACTCACGCTACACTCCTCACACGCTCACTCTCACCTCACTCTCACACGCTCACTCTCACACACGCTCACTCCCTCACTCTCACACTCACTCACACCTCACTCACAACGCTCACTCACACGTCACTCCACACGCTCACTCTCACACGCTCACTCTCACGCTCACTCTCACGCTCACCTCTCACACGCTCTCCACTCTCCACTCTCACACTCACATCACTCTCACTCACTCTCACGCTCACTCACACTCTCACACTCACTCTCACACGCTCACTCTCACACGCTCACTCTCACACCCTCACTCTCCTCACCTCACTCTCAACGCTCACTCTCACACCGCTCACTCTCACACTCCTCACTCACACGCTCACTCTCACACCTCACTCTCACACCTCATCTCAACCTCACCACGACCTCACTCTCAACGCTCACTCTCACCGCTCACTCCACTCAACGCTCACTCTCACACGCTCACTCTACACGCTCATCACACGCTCACTCTCACTCCTCACACTCGCCACTCTCACACCTCACTCCTCACACGCTCACCTCACACGCTCACTCTCACACGCTCACTCTCATCAACCGCTCACCTCACACCTATTCACACTCACACCTCATCTCACACCTCACCAAGCCACTCACTCCACACTCTCTCACTGAACGTACCTATGCCTGTGGCCGTACGGATCTCCTCCACCGAACACTCGTCGGCCTCGTTGAATATTAGCAGGACGAGAGTCTGAAACAGAGACACTTGCAGCTCCTTCTTCCCCTGCAGAGAAACAAGTGCTGATTGGTCAGTTCAGTGTCACTATCAACCTAGTTTACAATCTCTTGCTTTTGTGCAAACTGATTTTTAGCCCACACTTCTGATGGGTATAGTGTTGATATGTGTGTGTGTGTGTCGTGGGTTCACCTCTTTGAACTCAGTCTTCAACACCGCGTGACCCAGTGTCGGCTGCCACTGCAGTTTACGCCCGCTGTGCTTTCCCAGATAGAACAGCTTAAACACTTCCTGAAGCTTCACCATCTGAAACACACACACACACACACCCAGTTATCTGTCCACCTCATTACTCTAAACACACACTTCCGCCCATAAACATGAGTCACACACACCTGTCCACCTCATTTCCCACAAAAACACACTTCCGCCAACAAAGATGAGACACACTCACACCACTCACTCAGCAGGCAGATGGACGTCCATCGGGATGTATGAGGGCCAGTAGCCCATGGTCAGGATGTTGACAGTCAGCTCGATGTTGGTGGGATCAGTCTGGTTCTGCATGTACTGCACACACACACACAACACACACACCACACACACACACACACACACACACACACACACAACACACACACACACACACACACACATTAGCTCTCTCATATCACAAGCCCGAACACACTTGATCTCATGAGACATTAAACCACGTGTGAGGAGCTGGAGAGATGCAACACCTCACAGAAGGTCTGCGGTACAATCTTATTTACACATCTAGATAAAAGTGTGTGTGTGTTTGTGAAAGTGTGAGTGAGTGTGTGTGTGTATGTAAGCTTAGTGCAAAAGTTATGGACTGCAGCTTTAAAAGTTACTTCTATTTATATTTATGCTAACACGTATATACTCTCACCGGCCACTT
>CM070819.1:53679758-53749758 GCA_036326025.1 Chrosomus eos
ACTTTACGTTCGCTCTGGAAACGAGAAACTTTACGTTCGCTCTGGAAAACGAGAAACTTTACGTTCGCTCTGGAAACGAGAAACTTTACGTTCACTCTGGAAAACGAGAAACTTTACGTTCGCTCTGGAAACGAGAAACTTTACGTTCACTCTGGAAACGAGAAACTTCAAGTTCGCTCGTTTCGCTCTGGAAACGAGAAACTTCACGTTCGCTTGTTTCGCTCTGGAAAACGAGAAACGAGAAACTTCACGTTCACTCTGGAAAATTTTACATGCGCTCTGAAAAACTTTACATTCGTTCACTCTGAAAAACTTTACATTCGTTCACTCTGAAAAACTTTACATTCGTTCACTCTGAAAAACTTTACATTCGTTCACTCTGAAAAACTTTACATTCGTTCACTCTGAAAAACTTTACATTCGTTCACTCTGAAAAACTTTACATTCGTTCACTCTGAAAAACTTTCCGTTCGCTCTGAAAAACGAGAAACTTTACGTTCGCTCTGGAAACGAGAAACTTTACGTTCACTCTGGAAACGAGAAACTTTATGTTCACTCTGGAGAAACTATACGTTCACTCTGGAAACGAGAAACTTTACGTTCACTCTGGAAACGAGAAACTTTACGTTCGCTCTGGGAAACGAGAAACTTCACGTTCACTCTGGAAAACTTTACGTGCGCTCTGGAAAACGAGAAACTTCACGTTCGCTCTGGAAACGAGAAACTTTACGTTCACTCTGGAAACGAGAAACTTTACGTTCGCTCTGGAAACGAGAAACTTTACGTTCACTCTGGAAAACGAGAAACTTTACGTTCGCTCTGGAAAACGAGAAACTTTACGTTCGCTCTGGAAACGAGAAACTTTACGTTCACTCTGGAAACGAGAAACTTTACGTTCGCTCTGGAAACGAGAAACTTTACGTTCGCTCTGAAAGACTTTACGTTCACTCTGGAAACGAGAAACTTTGCGTGTGTGTGTACCTTGATGTATTCCCTCCAGGACTGCAGCAGTGCCGTCAGGCCGCCCTTGACTTTATTGAAGAGCTCGTACAGCAGCGTCAGCTCACACTCGCGGCTCTCGTCCAGCAGCGTGCGCAGGCCTGAGGAGAACACACACGTCAGCTGAGTGTGTGTGTGTGTGCATGATAAGACTTCAGTGCTCACATCTATAACTCAGACCTTTCTGCAGAATGGCGGTCATGTGTTCTCCCAGCAGCTGCTTCTCCACGGCGGCGATCAGAGGCTTCCTGTCACACAGATGTTAGAGGAACCTCAGTGACATCAGCGCTTTAAATTCAAGATTTATTTAGACCAATCAGCATGTGTCTGCTTTACTGCCCACAGACTAATCACAAGGCAGTATGCAAAAATGGTGACATCGGTTACATGCTAGAAAACATTCTGTTTTATTTTGATTGTTGTCATTTTAAAAGTATTGATTTCAAATGTACGTATGATTTAGAGGTAAGCAATTTATTTATAAACACTCGTTATACTGCGGAGGTGTGGAAACACATGTTGACAGGCAGAACATCAGAACGAATGCAGTAATTAGACGAACATCTTTGGTCCTGAAACTTTCACAGAAAACACGTACATGGTTTAATATTTAGACCACTTCTCCAATTATTGATTGATATAGGATGTATATCACAGACACACACACTCACTTTTACACACTCACATTTACACACACACACACACACACACACACACACACTCACTCACTCACTCACTCACACGCACTCTCACGCACTCTCAACGCACACTCACGCACACTCACGCACACTCACTCTCACGCATACTCACTCTCACACACACTCACTCTCACACACACACACTCACTCACTCTCACACACACTCACTCTCACTCTCACACACACTCACACTCACTCTCACTCTCACACACACTCACTCTCACTCTCACTCTCACACACACTCACTCTTACTCTTACACACACTCACTCTCACGCCCGTTTCACACATACTCCGTGTGCAGTGCGTATGCGGTGCGTGTTGCGGTGCGTATACGGTACAGGAGCAGCACACGCTATAGTGCTTTCACATATGCTGCGTTTGCAGTGCGTAACTGATCCGCGGCTGTACCACAAACACACATATACAAACTCGAATGGACGTATGCACGTTTAAACACAATTTAAAGGCCTATAATTCCATGCATTACTTCTATATATTAAGTTGCTTAAGAAAGTGATCAAATATGTGCATGTACTTATATTAAAATCGTAACCATTTTAAATTAAAACTTAAAATTGACAAAAACAGCCGACTCTCATGCCTTTTTCTTTTCTTTTGCATTTAAATTTTAATAAAATAAATCTTGCATGTTACAAAGAACTTGTTTTTCCACCTCCACGAATGAGTGTTGTTCATTATGTCCTTGTTGAGGTAAATTGTCGTTTTCCTTGCTTAAAACCCCGGTCTTAAAGTAAAAAGATGAAAAGTAGTATTTAATTAAATACATTTATGGTGAGATTACTACATTTTATTGAATTAAATGCATTTATGGTGAAATTACTACATTTTCAGGTCAATCTGTGTTCATTTTGACCACGAACCGTGCGCTGTCACTTTAATTCTGCGTTTGCAGCACAGCAAAAATAGACTCGGTGCGGAAACGATCTCTGCACTGCTGTATACGCACCGCAACTGCAACGGATCGACGGACTGCATCCGCGTGCTGTGTGAAAGCTCTAACCTGTTAACATGGGTACGGAAAAAAATACGCAACGCATACGCACTGCAAACGGAGTATGTGTGAAACGGGCGTCACACACACTCACTCTCACTCTCACACACACTCACTCACTCACTCACACACACTCACTGTGTGCTCTGATCTAAATAACTGATGACCCGGTCGTTCTCTTCCTCCAGACGCCGCGCCACATGATGAAGATACTCGGGAACCTGTGAAGAACAAACACACGTCAGAACGCACACGTGAAGTGTGTGTGTGTATATATGAGGAGGAACATCAGCGCTCACGTCTCTGTCCTGCATGAGCCTCTGTCCCTCTGTGGCGTACAGACGGGTCGTCTCCATTAAAAACCGCTGCTCGAACGAGTCCTTGTACACCTGACGACACACACACAATATATAGTATTATACACACACAATAGGGCTGCACGATTAATCGCATTTTACATGAAATCGCAATTTAACGAGTTGCACAGGCTGATAGTCAGTGATGATCGTCTCAGTAAAGCGGCTCACTCTGAAACACTGCGAGTTCCAGTCGCTTATAACCAGCGTTTGAAAAAGCAACACAAACATCTATCCAGACATGACACGCATTTATGAAGACGACATTTAATAACACGCTTTAGTGGACAGTTGAGTTCCTCGTTCTGTGAGATGATGTGTGTGTGTGTGTGTGTGTGTGTGTGTTTTGAGAATGAGCGACAGCTGAGCTCCTCCTTCTATGAGATGATGTGTGTGTGTGTGTGTGTTTGAGAGTGAGTGAGTGACAGCTGAGCTCCTCCTTCTGTGAGATGATGAGCTTCTGACACACAATAATGCAGTCGTGTTTATTACTATTATTATATGTTTCATCAAAGCGTTTCAATCTTCTGTTTTTTCAGATACAGAGAGTGTGTGTGAGAGAGAGAGAGAGAGAGAGAGAGAGAGAGAGAGAGAGTCGCCCTCTGGTGTTCAGATGGAGCATTTACCCATCAGTCGCTGCACTGACAAATTGTGGCATAAAATAATCTCAGCCTTTGCCATATTGCGTGCGATTAATCGTGCAGCGCTAACACACATAAACTCATAATCATAGTCATTTCTGACTTATTTATAACAAACAATAAAATAATGTCTAACAGCTGCTATGTGACCAGATGTACAGCAAACAAGCTAAAAAACACAGAAATAAATCAATATTTATGTTGATTAGCTCAATAAAATGTACTATGTTTTTATTTTAGATGTATTGAGGGTCATTTTGTTTTGTGTGGATAAATTCACTAAAATCATTTCACGACAAATTTCAAAGTTGCGTGTGACTGCCACTAGGGGGCGAAGAGCGACAGACGTGTGCAGCTTCCGGCTCTATTGCGCACTGACATCATCATCCGAGCGTCCAATCACCTGCAGGTCTGAGAGCATGCCCAGTAGACTCCTCAGCAGACTGCGGTCCACCGTCTCCCCGTTGCGCTCGCGCTCGATCTGCTCCAGGATGCCCTCCACCGTCCGGCTCTGAACGCCGCTGTCGCTCACGATGTGTGTGCGGAACAGCTCCAGCCCCGTGTCCCTGAACACACGCATGTGTTACTATAGCAACACCAGCTCACGCTTATTACTGTTAAATAGAACTAGTACCAAAAAAAAATGATGAAAAACGTACGGTACTTGAAATAAAACAAGCTTTAACCGAAATTTCAAAATTAAAATGACAGAAGCAGACAACAAAATAACTAAAACTTCAAAATTAAAATAATCAATAAATTCGAAATATTCATAAAAACATTTTATTTGGTTAACTCGATGTACTAAAAAACTAAAATTTGAATAAAATGTTCATAAAAAATTAAAAACTTCGAACAAAAATTGAATACTAAAAATACTAAAACTTAATTAAAATTAAAACAGAATATAGGGTGAATATAGTGAATATAGGGTGAGGGTGCTGTGTTAATTGCTGGGCCGAGACAGCAACTGTAAACAGATATAAACTCGAGGAGATCCAGGACCAGGACCGGGACAAGCGGTCAGTCTGTGGAGTCGACAAGAGCGCGCAAGTAGATTTTTTCTTAATATCCAGTTCTCCTGTTGTTTCAGCTTAGTATTTATCACAAGGTAAGGCTACTTTTCGATTCTGTGGTTATTTTAATTTTTTACCTTCTCACAAATCTGTATTTTATGTAGATATGCCTAAAAACTATATTTAATTTAACTGGATGTATTAAAATAAATAAAAACTGTAAATAAATAATAAAATAGTAATACAAATTATAAAACAGATCAAAATTACTAAAACTTTTAACTAAAATTTATTGGTGGACTCACCAGATGGAGGGAAGCAGAGAGTTCTGGAGGACATACGTCCGATCCAGGAAGAGGAAAATACTGCGGATCATGATCTGAAGGAGACGAGACGACGTGTAAAGAGATGCACACACACGCTCACTCTCACACGCTCACTCTCACTCTCAACACACAACGCTCACTCTCACACGCTCACTCTCACACGCTCACTCTCACACGCTCACTCCACTCTCAGACACACGCTCACTCTCATCTCACTCTCAGACACACACTCACTCACTCTCACACACACGCTCACTCTCACACGCTCACCTCGCTCACTCTCACACGCTCACCTCACACTCAACACACGCTCACTCTCACTCTCAGACACACACTCACCTCACTCTCACACGCTCACTCTCACACACACGCTCACTCTCACACGCTCACTCTCGCTCACTCTACACACGCTCACTCTCACTCTCAGACACACCTCACTCTCACTCTCACTCTCAGACACACACTCACTCTCACTCTCACACACACGCTCACTCTCACACGCTCACTCTCGCTCACTCTCACACGCTCACTCTCACACTCAGACACACGCTCACTCTCACTCTCAGACACACACTCACTCTCACTCTCACACGCTCCACTCTCACACACACGCTCACTCTCACACGCTCACTCTCGCTCACTCTCACACGCTCACTCTCACCCTCACCTCACCTCACCCCTCTCACTCTCACCCTCACTCTCACACACACGCGCTGCTCACTCTCACACACATGCTCACTCTCACACACGCTCACTCTCTCACACGCTCAGTGAGTGAGTGAGTGCGCGGTGAGTGAGTGAGTTCACGCACTCAAGTGAGTGCGTGAGTGACACACGCTCACTCTCTCATGCGCTCACTCTCTCACACGCTCACTCTCTCACACCTCACTCTCTCACGCTCTCTCACACGCCTCCTCTCTCACGCGCTCACTCTCTCACGCGCTCACTCTCTCACGCGCATCACACTCTCACGCGCTCACTCTCACGCGCTCACTCTCTCACGCGCTCTCTCTCACGCGCTCTCTCTCTCACTCTCTCACGCGCTCACTCTCTCACGCGCTCACTCTCTCACGCGCTCTCTCTCACGCGCTCACTCTCTCACTCACTCTCTACACGCGCTCACTCACTCACGCGCTCACTCACTCACGCGCTCACTCACCTCGCGCTCACTCACTCGCGCTCACTCACTCGCGCCACTCACTCACTCTCGCTGCCATCCTCCTCGCTCACTCGCACACGCACTCTCACTCGCGCACAGACCTCACTCGCTCACTCGCGCACATCACTCACTCACTCGCTCGCTCACTCACTCACGTCACTCACTCACTCCTCGCGCGCCACTCACTCGCGCGCTCACTCACTCGCGCACTCACTCCGCGCACACACTCGCTCGCCGCTCACTCACGCGCTCACTCGCGCACCAGCACTCACTCACTCGCGCACGTCACTCACTCACTCGCACACCACTCTCACTCGCGCACGCACTCTCACTCGCGCACGCACCCCTCACTCGCGCACCATCCACCTCACTCGCACTCACCTCACTCGCGCGCATCACTCATCACTCGCGCATCGCCACATCACTCCTCATCACTCACTCAGCTCATCACTCACACTCGCGCGCTCACTCATCACTCGCCGCCGCTCACTCACTCACCCGCTACGCGCGTACTCACCACTTACTCGCGCTCACTCACTACCACTCCCGCTCACTCACGTCGCGCTCACTCACCCACTTACTCGCGCGCTCACTCCCACACACTCTCTCGCGCACTCACTCGCGCCACACACTCACTCGCGCGCAGTCACTCACTCACTCGCGCACGCCATCTCACTCGCGCAGCACCTCACCCGCACGCACTCTCACTCGCGCAGTCACTCACTCACTCGCGCCTCACCTCACTCGCACGCTCACTCACTCCACTCACTCCGCACCTGCTCACTCGCGCACTCACTCGCCACTCCGCGCTCACTCACACTCCGCGCCGCACTCCCACTCACTCACACTCCCACATCGCGCACTCACTCACCTCGCACGCACTCATCACTCGCGCACGTCACTCACTCACTCCGCACTCACACCCACTCGCGCACACTCACTCACTCGCGCGCCACATCACTCACCTCGCGCACATCACTCACGTCACTCACTCGCGCACTCACTCACGCACTCACTCACTCGCGCACTCACTCGCGCACTCACTCGCGCACCATCGCTCACTCACTCACTCGCGCACCTCACATCGCGCACACAAACTCCATCGCGCACATCGCCACATCGCGTCCTCGCACTCAGCCACATCACTCGCCACTGCACCTCACTCACATCGCGCACACATCGATCGCTCACATCGCCACATCACTCGCCGCACATCCTCACTCATCGCTCGCATCCTCGCACAACTCACTCACCTCGCGCACTCATCACTCCCACTCGCCACATGCGCTCACATCGCTCACTCGCACTCACTCGCCACTCGCTCACATCGCGCACATCGCTCACATCGCTCCACTCGCCACGCATCACTCGCTCACTATCGCACGCACCATCGCTCACTCGCGCACAATCGCTCACTCCCGCGCACACTCACTCGCGCACTCCACTCGCAGCACTCACTCGCCGCACACACTCGCGCACTCACTCGCGCACTCACTCGCGCACTCACTCGCGCACATCACTAGCGCACTCACTCGCGCACTCACTCACTCGCGCACCATCACTCCGCACTCACTCCCGCACTCACTCGCGCACATCAATCGCGCACTCTCGCTCGCGCACTCACCTCACTCACTCGCTCACCCACTCACTCGCTCACTCACTCGCTCACTCACTCGCTCACTCACTCGCTCACTCACTCGCTCACTCACTCGCTCACTCACTCGCTCACTCACTCGCTCACCGTTTGTCTGCAGTGGTCCTGCCAGCATCGGTTCATCCTCTTCAGGAAGGACAGGCTGTCCAGCGACTCTGTGCAACTCTGTTAAGGGCTGCTTTATCCTCTACTGATGATCAACGAGACACACACACACACACACACACACACCAGCTGACGGAGCAAAGCAAACGTTATCTGTGAAGCACAGCTGGCAACACACACACTAATGAAGGATATTCCCTGAACTGATGGATCTGAGCTCGAACGTGGTCTTCACACACTTGACGAAGCTGCTTGTATAACATGGGCGACACTTTATACGAGCACAGATTCTCCACGGCCTGCGGAGACAGACAGACACACACACACACACACACACACACACGTGGGTGAGGAATCATGGGTAACTGGTCTGAACAGCAGATGAAAATCTCACATTCTAAAATAAAAGCACATCTGCAAGTGAAGGACTGCTCGATATAGTGACATTAACTGACAAAACACAAACAGGCAAACAGTCAGTGTAAATCTATTATATTTCAAACAAATAATAACAATTGAGTAAATGTTTTCATTCCTCTTTGAAATTATGACACTACAGTCACATGACATCATACATAAAACAAAAAAAGTCATTACATAAACACGGCTGACACCTGGTCACACTTTACTGATATATATAAACGTTTGGAAACATTAAAAAGTTTTAATGTTTCTGAAAGAGTCTCTTCTGCTCACCAAAGCTGGGTTTATTTGTGAGCAGAAGAGACACTTACAGAAACATTATGAAATATTGATGATTCCAAACTTGAGACCAATGCAAGAAGACGTGAAAGAAGTTCATTCCGTTACGCTTTGGATTTAAGAAAAGCACATTATAAATAAAATGTATTATTATTATTAAATACTAAACTGAGCCTTACTGAGCATTAAAGACATTGTTAAAATAGTCCAAGTGACTACAGTGGCTCAATCTTAAGTTTATCAAGCGACGAGAATACATTTTGTGCGCAAAAAACAAACAAAAATAACGACTTTATTCAAGTATTCATTTCCACCTCCGCGGCCTCGAGATGAAGATGAAGATGAACGAAAGTCTTACGGGGATGAACAACATGAGGGAGAGTAATTACTGACCGAGTTTACATTTTTGGGTGAACTATCCCTTTAACGTGACAGCAGCCTAATATTCCTGCTGCTCTCTATGTTTTTAATGTTAAAGGTGGGGTATGTGATTTGCAAAACGGCCGGCAGATTTTTAAAATAAACAACACATAAGGTCCTACCTTCTCTTCTCCAACGCTGGCCCTGACTCCACCCATTCGAAAAACATGGACGCGCAATCAAGCACGAGCGAATACTCAGATGCGCTCTCTTTCTCTCTCTCTCTCTCTGTACCGGGGCGACTTGCACTTCCTGTGACTGGGTCACGAGCTTTGAGTATGCGCACGAACGGGACACGCGCGTGAGGGGGTGGGCATGGTACAACCGTTTGAGTGACGCATTTTCTGTCCAATGATTCTAGACGGTCTTGAAAATATTGGCTGGAGTTTTTCGAGTCCTGCCCGTTCCACAGATGATTAAATTGCTTAATTTTCATTTCAGTGCTTCTAATTTACAGCCAGTAAGTGGGTTAGGAATAGGATTTCAAGTGATTTTGAAAAAATGGTAAAAAAAGAAAATCCCATACCCCACCTTTAATCAGCATCTCGCAAGCCACACACACAAACACACACACACACACACACACAAAACACACACCTGATAGAGTTCCTCCAGGTTATACTGGATTGAGGTGCTGTTCTGAATCGCTCCCACAGCATCTCTCAGCTTCAGCCATGTGTCCTCAGTGTAGCTGTCAGTCAACTTCGGCCTGTCTGTGAACACACACACACACACACACACACACACACACACACACAGAAAGAAAAACACACACACAAAGAAAAACACAGAAACAACACACACACACACACACCACACACTACAGTTTAATATATAGTTTGATTCAATAGTAACTGACATATGAACACACTTGACGCGACTGTGACACACAGATTCATCACTAACAGCTCGTGAAATAGTTCTCTTAATATAGTTTAGTAATAGTTCTGATGAGTGAAACTCACCTTTAAAGTTCTTTATGATCAGTTTCTTAGACGCTCCTGCTTTGGCTGGTTTGGTGAGTCCATTAAAGTTTGATTTCTGATTGTGCTGGATGTCTTCTGCCATCGTTTGATCTCGGTTAATAACATGCACACATGAAATATAATAAACGCAGAGAGTGACTCGATCTCTGTTAGCTGTTAGCTATCAAAACACACAGCCAAACTAGAACCTGAGCCATGGACGCGGCTCCAAACCCTCGTGGAGTGAGTTCGGCTTCTGCTGTGGATCGACACGACACACGCCTACACACACATGAGCAGATATTCATCAGATAATAATCATATTTACTCCATATTCACTCTGACTGATCCGCGCCGCTGCGAGCTGCATAACAAGATGGCAAACAAACAGCGAATCTGCCGCCGGAGAATCAACAGATAGACAAACACACGATTCGCCTCAGAGAAACTTCGACAGAATAAAAATGAGATTTTACTAATGAAATAAAATAAAACTCGAAACCATGACTTTACCTCATAATTTAGACTATTATGTCATAATTTCGACTTTTAATCTCATAATGTTGACCCGTTATTTTTATAAGTATGACTCAGTATGTGATCGTTTACATTTTCTATTTAATAATTATGACTTTTAAGTCACAATTTAGTTTTTTTTATCAAATAATGTTGACCTTTTATTTTATTAGTATGTCTTAGTTAAGTATGTCATAATTTTAACTTTTTTTATCTTTATCACAGTTTCGACTTTTTACGCCATAATAACAAGCTCAACTGACTGAAATATTATTATTGTTGACAAACTTTAACACAGTAATAGTTAGTCTTCATATGTTTTCTTCAGCTAAACCTTTTAATTACATAGCAGAATCATCGTGTTATAATAAACCACAATTTGACATGCCAGTTAAATAGAGAAATACCCGATCTTTAATGTTGCTTAAACTGAGGTAGTTTATGATTTGTGGAAAGTGCAGAAGGGACTCCAAAATTGCGCGTTCACTGGTGTAAACAGGAAGTGCTGGCGTGACGTCAGCGGGCTCTGCAGTGAAGCCAAGCACGCGCTCAAAGTGATGTGAGTTGAGTTGATTTGGGTAAATAAATACAAAATTGTTATTTCAATTTTAGTCGCTTGTATAATATAATGTTTATAACGCATATATACACGTAATAACGCGTCTCAAATAATATATGAATTAGCAGCTGCGCTAGATCGAAGGTTTCTCACACTAGTGTTTTCACAGCGCATACTACATACTTCATTCATGGATTTAACTGCGCACTGGGGGGCCTTTGTGTTCTGCGAGTGTGTAGTAGAGTGTGTTTTACTGTAGACAGCAGCCTTTTCGCTGAACGTGTCACTGGGCGACATTATAAACACTGAGTGAGTGAGTGCTCTTGTTTCAGCTGCACGGGGTCAGAGGTCAGGATGGCGCACATCACACTCAACCAGTACCTGCAACAGGTGAGTCCGTGCACTGCTGTGTGAGGGTCACTGGAGCTCCTCTCCTGCTATAATGTATGTGTGTGTGTGTGTGTGTTCGTTCTGGAAGGTTCTGGAGGCCATAGACAACAGAGACGGGCCGTTCTGTGCAGAGATGCTGTCCTTCAAACACCCGCATGTGGCCAACCCTCGCCTGCAGGTGAGTGTGTGTGTGTGTGGTTGTGTGTGTGTGTGAAGCTCACAGATGCATGATTACTAACGTGTGTGTGTGTGTGTGTGTGTGTGTGTGTGTGTGTGTGTGTCACAGCTGTCAAGTCCGGAGGAGAAGTGTCAGCAGCTGCTGGAGCCGCCGTATGACGAGATGGTGGCCGCTCACCTCAGGTGTGTGTGTGTGTGTGTGTGTGTGTGTGTTCACTGGGTGCGTATGTGTTCACACTCACAGGCGTCTCTCTCTTCCTCTACAGGTGCACGTTCGCTGTGTCCAATCATGACTTTGTGGAGGCCTACAAATGCCAGACGGTTGTGGTTCAATATCTTTTTGCTCCGGATCTTCTAGCGTAATGCACTCGCTGTGTGTGTTGTGTGTGTGTGTGTGTGTGTGTGTGTGTGTGTGTGTGGACTGTGGAGTGTGTTTATTACACTTTCTGAGGGTGTGTGTGTGTGTTTGACCTTAACGCAGCTGAACATCATTTCTGAGGGCGTTTCAGGCTCATAAAGAGGAGAACTGGTGAGAAGTGGCTTATGGAATTGTGTTGATAAAAAAAAAATGTTGCTACCCGGAATGCACAAGGTGCTATAGTTTAAATGGTTATATCTGCAATAAAAATATTTTAAAAAATGTTAAAAAAAAATAATTTAAAAAAGTGTATTTTGATCATCTTAAAGTTTTTTTCTCATACAACTTTTTACATTTTTTTTATAATTTTGTATGTACCAGTTCTGGGTCAAAAGAGGCTGAATGAAATATGAATAACCATAAACACACTGACAGTCACTGATGATCACTGTGTTTCAGGGCTCTGCCGATCATGTTCGCCGTGACCCTCGACCTCAGGATATTTGCCAACAATGTGAGTGGAACTCATTCTTCTGTGGATCTGCAACCGATGCAGCGTCTCACGGCGCGCGCACGCGTGTGTGTGTGTGTGTGTGTGTGTGTGTGTAGGCGGAGCAGCAGCTGCAGGGGAAGGGGAAGGGGAATGTTGGAGACATGCTGGAGAAAGCTGCGGATCAGTTGATGAGCTGCTTTAGAGTCTGTGCCAATGACAAGTGAGTTATTACATTCATAAAACATTACAGAAGTAGCCTTAAAGGTACAATATGTAGGATTTTTCGCCACCAGGAGTCGCTAACCTCTTACAATAACAAAGGCGTATATTGATGACGCAAAGCGTATTTATGGATTTTGTCGTCAAGCTGATGGATCTTTTATGGATGAGTGAATACACTGATGTTTTTAAAGGGTACCTATTATGGAATTTTGAAAATGACCTTTCATGTAGTGTGTAACATAGATCTAAGTGAACAAAAACATCCTGCAAAGTTTTAAATATGAAAGTTCACCGTATACAAAGTTATTGTCTCTCAAAAGTAAGAGTCGACTCTGAGTCGCTGATATGAATCGATAGACGAACAATGCTTTTTCTCTAACTTTCGTACGTCACTTGTACAAGTTATTTGAATAAGACACGCCCACTCAGTGCGCGCGCCAGAAAACAGTGAAAACAACATGTCGACGAGCTGTTCTGAAGTGCGAATCAAAAGCGAACTTTTTTTTCACTGCCCAGGGACGAGCATGTGAAGACTCAGTGGCTAGAGTTTATATTTACAACTATACCACACAAGTATAGCCACCTTGAGCTGTGTTCGCGTTATTTTAATGAAGATCGCTTTACAAACATAAATGCTTTCAAGTGTGGATTCGCGAGTCGGCTGATACTGAAGGAACGTTCAATACCAAGTTTATTTGGATCAGCTTCCTCCTCCGAATCACAACCTGTAAGTACTGTTAATAATTGTTGCTTTTATGGGTTTTGTAGCATGCTCAATAAGTGTGTGTGTGTGTGTGTGTGTGTGTCAGTTACACTCAGCGCTAAGGTCTCAAGCTCTGTGTGTGTGTGTGTGTGTGTGTGTGTGTGTGTGTGTGTGTGTGTGTGTGTGTGTGTGTGTGTGTGTGTGTGTGTGTGTGTGTCAGTTACGCTCAGCGCTTAGGTTTCCAAGCTGTGTGTGTGTGTTTTTTGAAATATGTAAAATGTTTGTCGTTGTTATTGGAGTTGTCATAAAGAATAGAGCGTATTGTAGTACTGCAGTGCTTTATCAATATGTTTAAGCTTTGGGTTAACGCGAAAAATAACTGACTGGGTCGTCTGACCAATCACCGCTGATTAGCGTCACGCAAAGGAGGGGTTTGAAAAATGAGTCGTTGAACGAATCATTTGGGAGTCGGTGAGCAAATCAGGTAAAAATAAAGACATATTATAAGACAACAAAAGTTTTTTTTGTCATTGCATGCATGTAAAACTGTTGTTGGGGACTCCCAGAACAATATTAGGAACATTTTAAATGCCATAATAGGTGCCCTTTGACATGACTGTGGTGAAGCAGGAGCGATTGCTAGACGTACACCAGCGCCACACGCAACGCCAGTCCCGCGGATATAAAGGAATAAGGACATTTCATTCTACCCAACTACACACAAGTGCTGAATTAATACTCACACAGGTCAGTTTATTAGAGGAATGAAGCTTGAGGTAACGCAGCGCTGTTTCACTCGCTCTAACAGTTACACTATCACACTAAACACATTTGAGTGAGTTAAATGTTATTAGTTGGGTTGTTTGTTGGCTGTATGAGACTTAAGTACGCTAGATCAACATTAGAATAACATACAGATCATATTCTAACATTTCATCATGTTGAACTAAATAACATTGATTAGTTTTATGTACATTTGCTCTCCTGTCTAATAAAGTACATCAACGCTCGCGTCTCTGTCGAGTGGAAGTTAGTCGCGGACGTGCAGCTCTCGCATCTCGAAACATGTTGATCTTCGTTTTAGTCTCTTTCTGTCTCAAAGTCTGCTTCCCATGGTCCATAATGTTTGAACAAAACAACAACAGCGTGAGCGTCCTGCTAGGCATAACCCAGTTGTCCACGTCTGTCGCCATGGTTACTATGGCAGTACGAGCGGAAACAATGGTGGAAACCGAGGGTAACGCGGATATGACGCATTGACTGGCAACTCCTCACCGCTGCTCACACGCCCCGTTTCGCAATTTTCTCACGATTTACAATTAGTTGGAAACATTTGGGATATTGTAATCAATCAACTAAACAAAATTGGCCTAGTGGTTTTTGGATATTTTACTGCAAAAATCTAGCCTGGTTAAAACCAGACCCTTCTCAGTTGAAACTGAGTTAGGGTCTGGCAAAGCTCCATAGACAAATCATTTCCAAAGGGGCATCACCAACGGACGTCCCTCAAATGCCTCTTGGCGCAATTGGCTAAGACCCACCCATTCGTTTAGTATTGACCAACGGGGCTCGTTGTTATGGGAAGGAGGAGGCGGAAACGGGCGAACATTCACACATTTTAATGACAAAATAAAACAAATACAAAGTCCCTCACGGTCGACTGCCGCCCCACATAATAAAACAAAACATCAAATAAAATTCAGGCCTGTCCTCTCTCGATCTTCACCGTCGTCGCTCCTCCTTTCATGCTTCCGCTCCTCCGTGAGAGATGCGAGACCGGCCTCACTCACGCCGTTCTCTCAGTCCCTCGGCCTCGAACGTCCTGCTCGCCACACTGGTATATCAGACTTTTGCCGAATCCAGTCGGTAAGACAGCGATAACATATTTTTTAGACATGGAGGCTTTGAGTGTTGTACTATGCTCGGGTTATAACGAAAAGGAATTTTTTTAATCGCTTAGACGCGATAAACAGACGCGATAGCTGATTCGAACGAGTGATGTTTGATGACGGCATCCATCTTTGTAATGTAGGTAGGCTTCAAAATCCCAGCGCTGTCGTCATCGTGTAAAGCCCGCCCCAACGCTTCTGATTGGTGCTACGATTTCTGCGGACTGAAAATGGACTTGAATGAGCTCTTTGCCAGACTAACTTTCAGAGCAAAACTTTCTAAATTTGCCGGAAATTGTCTGGGTTTTCCCAGGCTAACAAAAATCCTACATTTTGTACCTTTAACAGAACAAAATAATTATGAAAGTATATTACAGTATTAATATTATAACAGTAGCAGATCTATTCCGCCTAGATCAAACATATCAACATTGTCTTATCCATTTGCATGTCAAATGAATTTTCATGACAGATTATTAATATCTTTACTGTCAATTTTGATGAGTCCTTTTTTGGAAAAAAAATATTTTTGAACAGTAGGGTATAATTGGATGCTAAACGATAAAAAATAATTCGTTTCTAGTACCACTTATTTATACACAGTATCAAAACAACATGTTTGTGTTGCATAAAACAAACTGAACGAGTGATGAACTTTCACATTTGTTGTCAATCAGCTGATGCATTGAATCTGAACTGTATAAATATTATATTATACTATAGAAGTACTATAGAGTTGAAGGCATGTGATGTGTGCTTGTGTGTTTCAGTCGCACTGGGATCGATGACTCGAAGAGATGGGGAATGTTGTTTCTGATCAATCAGCTCTTCAAGATCTATTTCAAAGTAAGTGAGTTTTTATTAATATTCTGGTAACACTTAAAAATAAGGTTTAACATGAACTAATAATGAAAACTAATAACATTTACTAATACATTATTAAAATCAAATGTTGTCTCTGTTAATATAATTTAATGGACCTGAACTGTCTGTGTGTTCAGTGATGAGTGTGTCTGTGTGTTCAGATCAATAAGCTGCACCTGTGTAAGCCTCTGATCCGAGCCATCGAGAGCTCCAGCATGAAGGACGAGTACAGCACCGCCCAGCGCGTCACTTACAGATACTACGTGGGCAGGAAGGCCATGTTCGACAGCGACTTCAAACCAGGTGAGAGTGAGCGTGAGAGTGAGAGTGAGAGTGAGCGTGAGAGTGAGAGTGAGCGTGAGAGTGAGCATGTGAGTGTGAGTGTGAGTGAGCAAGAGAATGAGCGTGAGAGTGAGCGTGTGAGTGAACTTGTGAGTGAGTGTGTGAGTGAGTGTGTGAGTGAGTGTGTGAGTGAGTGTGTGAGTGAGTGTGTGAGTGAGTGTGTGTGTGTGAGTGAGTGTGTGAGTGAGTGTGTGAGTGAGTGTGTGTGAGTGTGTGAGTGAGTGTGTGAGTGAGTGTGTGAGTGAGCGTGTGAGTGAGCGTGTGATGAGCGTGTGAGTGAGCGTGAGAGTGAGAGTGAGAGTGAGCGTGTGAGTGTGAGTGTGAGTGAGCAAGAGAATGAGCGTGAGAGTGAGCGTGTGAGTGAACTTGTGAGTGAGTGAGTGTGTGAGTGAGTGTGTGAGTGAGTGAGTGTGTGAGTGAGTGTGTGAGTGAGTGTGTGAGTGAGTGTGGTGACGTGTGAGCGTGTGAGTGAGCGTGAGAGTGAGAGTGAGCGTGAGAGTGAGCGTGAGAGTGAGGTGAGTGAGAGTGAGCGTGAGAGTGAGAGTGAGTGTGAGAGTGAGTGTGAGAGTGAGTGTGAGAGTGAGGTGAGAGTGAGAGTGAGTGTGAGAGTGAGTGTGAGAGTGAGTGTGAGAGTGAGATGGAGTGTGAGAGTGAGTGTGTGTGTGAGTGTGTGTGTGTGGTGTGTGGTGGTGTGAGTGAGTGTGTGTGGAGTGTGTGTGTGAGTGAGAGTGAGTGAGCGTGAGAGTGAGAGTGAGTGTGAGAGTGAGTGTGAGAGTGAGTGTGAGAGTGAGAGTGAGCGTGAGTGTGAGAGTGAGCGTGGAGAGTGAGCGTGTGAGTGTGAGTGTGAGTGAGCAGAGAATGGCTTGAGGTGGAGCGTGTGATGTGACTTGTGAGTGAGTGTGTGATGTGAGTGTGTGAGTGAGTGTGTGAGTGAGTGTGTGAGTGAGTGTTGTGAGTGAGTGTGGTGTGAGTGGAGTGTGATGTGAGTGAGTCTGTGTGAGTGAGTGTCGTGAGTGAGTAGTGTGAAGTGAGCGTGGTGAGTGAGCGTGAACGTGAGAGTGAGACGTGAGAGTGAGGGGTGAGAGTTAAGTGTGAGAGTGAGTGTGTGAGAGTGAGTTGATGTGTGAGAGTGAGAGTGAGTGTGATGAGTGAGTGTGAGAGTGAGTGGTGATGAGTGAGCGTGAGAGTGAGAGTGAGCGTGAGAGTGAGAGTGAGAGTGAGTGTGAGAGTGAGATGAGTGTGTGAGTGATAGTTGTGAGTGAGTGTGAGAGTGAGGTGGAGTGAGTTGTGAGTGACGTGTGAGTGAGCGTGAGAGTAGTGAGTGTGAGAGTGAGAGTGAGTGTGAGAGTGAGTGTGGAGTGAGTGTAGTGAGTGAGTTGTGAGTGAGCGTGTGAGTGAGGTGAGTGTGAGGTGAGTGACGTGTAGAGTGAGTGTGAGTGAGGTGAGTGAGTAGGTGAGAGTGATGTGAGAGTGAGTGTGAGTGGTGTGAGAGGGTGGAGAGTGAGTGTGAGAGTGAGCTTGCTGGAGTGAGTGTATAGTGTGAGAGTGAGTGTTAGAGTGAGTGTGAGAGTGAGAGTGAGTGTGAGAGTGAGTGTGAGTGAGTGTGAGAGTGAGTGTGAGAGTGAGTGTGAGAGTGTGTGAGTAGTGTGAGAGTGAGTGTGAGAGTGAGTTGAGAGTGAGTGTGAGAGTGAGTGTGAGAGTGAGTGTGAGAGTGAGTGTGAGAGTGAGTTGAGTGTGAGAGTGATGTTGTGAGAGTGAGTGTGAGTGCAGTGTGAGAGATGTGAGAGTGATGAGTGTGTGAGGTGAGAGAGGTGTGAGGTGAAGAGAAGAGTGTAGGAGTCGAGATGTGTGAGAGTGAGTGTGAGAGTGATGTGAGTGATGATTGTAGTGTGTGAAGTGAGTGTAGATGAGTGTGGGTGGTGTAGTGGTGTGGTGTGGGTGAGTGTGTGTGAGTGTGGTGTGAGTGTCGAGTGTGTGTGTGTGTGGTGTGGGTGTGTGTGTGTAGAGTGGTGAATCATTGTGCTCTGAGCAGTGGTGTGTGCCTTTCTTCATCCAGCTGCGATGTCTTCCTCTCCTTGAGAAGCTGAAGACAGCTGATCCTGATTTACCTTCTGCAGTCAAGAGCTGCTGGTACGACATCACTGGATACACACACACACACACACACACACACACACACCACACACACACACACACACACACACACACACACACACACACACACACACACTATCCTGTTATAGAAACACAATTTACTGTATAACGCAGAATCTCACTCAATGTGGCAAATTATCTATAAATCAAAAGCAGAGCTGCAGACTCAATCAACAATTATTAATAATAATAATAATTAGTTAATAATGAATTCGTAATAATTAACATTTAATTTGATTTAATATCAAAAGATTAAATAAATTATTAATATTTTATGCCTTTGTTTGATAACTACCATTTTAAAATAAATTTGTTTTGAATTTGGGGAGGTGGGGTGGTTGAAACATTTCATAAGGAACTAAAATTATATCTTTGTTAAACTTTCAATAAGTTATGTTAATTTTATTTAAAATTGTGTAATTAATTTTTTTATTTCAATTAATTAGACAGGATTTTTTATGACTAACTTTCCTGGAATCAGGACAGAATGTTCACAGCTTGTGTTTTTCTGTCAGGGTCACATGCCCTCACATCAGCTGCTGAAGAAGTACGACCTCATGCAGTTCGCTGACGTCACCAAGGCTGTGAGGTAACACACACACACACACACACACACTGCTGTAGATCCTCATCTTGTGTGTGTGTATGTGCTGTAGATCCTCATCTTGTGTGTGTGTATGTGCTGTAGATCCTCATCTTCTTGTGTGTGTGTGTGTGTGTGTGTGTGTGTGTGTGTGTGTGTGTGTGTGTGTGTGTGTGTGTGGTGTGTGTGTGTGTGTGTGTGTGTGTGTGTGTGTGTGTGTGTTAGAGAGGGGAACCTCTTGCTGCTCAATGAAGCGCTGGTGAAACACGAGACCTTCTTCATCCGCTGCGGGATCTTCCTCATCCTTGAGAAGCTGAAGATCATCACATACAGGAACCTCTTTAAGAAAGTGTGAGTGAACAACACACACACACACACACACATTAACCCAACCCCTAAACCTACCCCATCACACCAAACTATGCATTTTTAATAAAACAGTGTAGTATTTTTTCAAAACCATTTGTAATACGAGGAAATGTCCTCATGAATCACGTTCATGTTGTAATACCCATGTCATTATACACATTTCTGTCCTCATAAATCAAACACTCACACACTCTCTCACTCCCACTCTCTCACACACACACACACACACACACACACACACACACACACACACACACACACTGATCTGAGTGTGTGTGTGTGTGTGTGTGTGTGTGCAGGTATCATCTACTGAGGACTCATCAGCTTCCTCTGGATGCGTTCCTGGTTTCTCTGAGGATGATGAAAGTGGAGGACGTGGACATCGATGAAGTGCAGTGCATTCTGGCCAACCTCATTTACATGGTGAGACGCATCACTTCCTGCTGACACAAGCGCATCACTTCCTGCTGACACAAAACCGACATCAGTCTGTTGTTCTGTTACATTGTGCCATTTCAGGATCAAGCTTTCATTGAGTTAGTTCAATGAAACCATCAAAATATGAGGAAAACATGTAGTTTTACTGTTGATCTGCGTGTGTGTGTCAGTGGCGCGGGTCTGAAGGTTCCAGCTGTTAATAATGTGTGTGTTCTCTGTCTCAGGGACACATCAAGGGTTATATTTCCCATCAGCACCAGAAGCTGGTCGTCAGCAAGCAGAACCCGTTCCCTCCACTGTCCAGCGTGTCCTGAACACCAGCTCCCAGAATGCATCTGTGTCCCACAGAACACACGCTCCTCAGTCATTCTCGTTCTGTTTCTCTCCTTGTTTTTTTATTGATTGTCAAATAAACCTCACTCTGTTTTGTATTTATTATTTTATTGTGACATTTTCCTGACAAACCCTGATTTTCTCTTGACTAAAGCATCTATACTGGAGAAAATAAGATTTACTGTGAAACAAGTCAAATAATTACAAAGAAACTGCTACTAAATTAAACGCATGTTTAGTAGAACGACTGAAATAGTATTTTCTTGTAAAACGTAGTTCATAAATCAATGTTTTCTTTTGTATTTCTCATGTTCAGTAGTGATTCTTATGATACGATATTTAGTCTAAATCACTAAAAACAAACACTATGATGATGTATAAATACTTCGTTTAAAGGTGACGTGATTAATCTCTGCACCATTAAAAACTGAATTACAAAAACAACTGTCCATCATTGGTCAGTCGGTAGGATAGCCCCGCCCCTAACACCTCATGTGATTGGTTGAGTCAGAGGTTGACATGTCACTCAAACACACAGCTCAATGTTGCAGTGTTTTACTCTTCAGGATTGAAACTACCAATGACTCGGATCGTAAATATCATTTTCAAATGCTTATTTCTGTAATTTGACAAAACTGACCAGAAGGACAATATCATTTCTATAGTGTTGTTTTGCAGTGAAATATGACCCACACATGAGGTGCTCAGGTTCAGTGTGGGGAAAGTTACTTAAGTTATGCATTACAACATTGCGTTACTTCATTACTTTAACATTTTACATTTTTTTAAGAACATTTGAACATTTTAAGAACAAACATTTCAGCCGCTGTACTGGAGAACGTTTAACACTTCACCAATAAAAACAAAAAGAATATAGTAATTTTTGCTTATGGTTTTCTGAATCATCGAATGTCAGAAGCAAGTACATTGAGATTAAAGGCATAAAAATATTTGTTTTCTTTAACATTTAATTATCGGTGGTTTGTGTTTTATTCTGATTTTGCATTTCACTGATTGTATTCATTTTGAGGAATACTGACTCTTTTGTGTGCAAGTGAGATTAGTCAATGCTCACATTTAGTCTAGAACTACAATAACCATCATGTTCACACACTCACACAGACACACCACACACACACACTCACTCACAGACACACACACACACTCACACACACACACACACACAAACACACACACACTCACATCACTCAGCCACACACACTCACACAGACACACTCACTCACTCACAGACACACACACACTCACACACACAGACACACCACTCACTCACAGACACACACACACACACTCACTCACAGACACACACACACACACTCACACAGACACACACACTCACTCACAGACACACACACACACACTCACTCACAGACACACACACTCACAGACACACACACATACACACACACTCACTCACAGAGACACACACACACACACACACTCCACACACACACACACCACACCCTCTGCACTATCTCCACATGGGGACAGAAGAGCTTTCAGTCAATAAATGTGAAAAAGTAACTAGCGTTACTTATTTGAAAAATGTATTCAGACATGTTGCTGTAAATTTAACAGTAATGCGTTACTTTACTAGTTACTTGAAAAAAGGGTTACACTTTATTATTATTACAGTGTAATTATATATTTAAGTACTGAGTAATATTAAGCAACTACATGTACTTACAGATCAGGGTAGATTTAGGGTTCGGTTGAGTGTTATTTGCATGTAATTATGCATAGTTTACTGTTATTACTACGGTAAGTACATGTAACATGAAACAAGGACACTGTAAAATAAAGTGTTACCGAAAAAAGTAATCTGATTACATAACTGAAGTTACTTGAGTTACACCACAACTCTGCTCAGGTTACTGGTGTGGTTCTTCATCATCATTGTTCTCTCTCGGTGGCGTGCAGCAGCGGCCGGAGCCAGTGCAGGTATCGGGACAGTTTGGTGAACACGAGTCCTTCATCCCAGCCTCCGGCCCACAGAGAGAGTCCCGTCAGGAACGCCGTCTTCCCCTCCACTGTCGCCACCGGACTCCCGGGCTTCACCTCACACTGCCCCGGTTTGCTCTCGGACTCCTGTCTCTCCATGCAGAACATCTTGTTGGTCATTAAGAAGGTGAGGTTGAGAGCGTCCCGACAGTCGGCCAATGAGAGGTAAGCGTGTCTGGCTCCGCCCATGACCACGCCCCCTCGGCCGGCCCTCATCAGGATGTTCTCGCTGAAGTCCTTCTCCGGCAGGCAGAGCGGGACGATGGACATGTGTTCTGGAAGCGGATCCTTCAGCTCCAGGAACGCCAGATCGTTCTCCGGACCGGACGAGTAATGCTGGTGAGGCGTCCAGCTGGAGACGACTAGCGCTGAGCTCACGTCCCGGACCGCTGGAAGACAAGAGCACGCACTTAAAGGATAGGAAAACTAGCCCATGACAACCAGCGCTGAGTTCGAGTCACGGGCACTTAAAGGGGACATATCATGAAAATATAACTTTTCCCGTGTTTAAGTGCTATTAGACCACAATATCGTCAAATACGATTGACAATTAGCATACAATTTGGATTGGCGGTATGATTCCGTTCTGGGCGAGAACTCCCTGCACATCCATGCAGCCTAGCATAGATAAGAGCAGCAATAACAGAACAGAACCAACATGAATGTATGCAGATATCGTTAATTCAAGATTTTAAAGTACTACATCATTCGAGAATTTATTCTGATTCAAGGGGGAATCAGACTGCCATACTGACAGGTGGAGCTGGGGAGGGAGAAGGGTATTAGCTCCCGAGAATGTGATAGCTGCTGATAATACTGAAGGAGCTTATATATGTTTACAGTGATAGGCATCGTATTCCTATAGTAGACGTAGTGCTCACCGAGAGAGACGTGGCGCTCCGGCAGCGCTGACATACACACGGCTGACGTCAGCACTGACTTACGGCCCACAACCACACCGTGACAGATGACATCACCGCTGCCGTTCACGAACCGCACCTGCACACATCATCATCATCATCATCAAGTGCTCCTCTGATTGGCTGAGTATGGTGTCCTGCGCTAGGGATGCTGGGTAACCAGCGATTCTCACCTCCCACGGGCAGCGCCCATCCGGACAGAAGCTGGACGTCTCCGTCGTTCCACACGGGTTCTGAACTGAGAACATGGAGGAGGTCAGTGTCACATGGTCCACACTATGCAAATGAGCCAAAGCAACGCAGCCAATGAGAAGACAGCGGTACCGTTTGGCGTGCAGCTCCTGCCGTCGCTGTGAAGCTTGAATCCGTGCGTGCAGAAGCATCGATACGCGCCCGCCGCGGGTCTGCAGAAGTGCTCGCATGCTAACGGCCCGGCAGACGGACACTGGGATTTATCTGGGAAACAACATCATGAAGGAGTAAATATATAAGCTATAATCGGTGTGTTTACACTGCCTTTTTAAAAATGGCAAGTGCTGATGTTTCGGTGCGTTCGGCCAATCAGCGAACACTAACGTCACTGTAGTTCCTATAGAGAGCCTAAGTCCCGCCCCTCCGCTTTCGGCTCACGGGACCTTATTTCGGAAAAAATCTGTATGGTAGTCAATGGCGAGAGACAACATATATTTTTATTGCGTCTGAACTGTGAATTACACATATGATGTTTGTCAATTTAAAAGATAATTATGAAAGTCAAGAAAGTCACAGTTTGTCATAAAACAGAAAAGTAACATTTAGATCAAAAATCGCTCAATGAACTACATCTCTCATCTCGCACTGTGTACGTCACCATGCTCGTGTGTGTGCAGTCTGGGACAAAACACACATGCATGACGGCGTAACGTTACGATTATAAAGTTAGACTATAGAGAACATGACAGACAGCTTCAGTAAAGTTAGCTTCAGTAAAGTCAGCTTCAGTAAAGTTAGCTTCAGTAAAGTTAGCTTCAGGAAAGAGTAAAGTTAGCTTCAGTAAAGTTAGCTTCAGGAAAGAGTAAAGTTAGCTTCAGTAAAGTTAGCTTGAGTAAAGTCAGCTTGAGTAAAGTCAGCTAGAGTAAACTCAGCTTCAGTAAAGTTAGCTTGAGTAAAGTCAGCTAGAGTAAAGTCAGCTTCAGTAAAGTCAGCTTCAGTAAAGTCAGCTTCAGCAAAGTCAGCTTCAGTAAAGTCAGCTTCAGTAAAGTCAGCTTGAGTAAAGTTAGCTTGAGTAAAGTTAGCTTCAGTAAAGTCAGCTTCAGTAAAGTCAGCTTCAGTAAATTCAGCTTCAGTAAAGTTAGCTTCAGTAAAGTCAGCTTCAGTAAAGTCAGCTTGAGTAAAGTCAGCTTCAGTAAAGTTAGCTTCAGTAAAGTCAGCTTGAGTAAAGTCGGCTACAGTAAAGTCGGCTTCAGTAAAGCCAGCTTCAGTAAAGTCAGCTTCAATAAAGTCAGCTTCAGCTTCAGTAAAGTCAGCTTCAGTAAAGTCAGCTTCAGTAAAGTTAGCTTCAGTAAAGTTAGCTTGAGTAAAGTCGGTTTCAGTAAAGTCGGCTTCAGTAAAGTCAGCTTCAGTAAAGTCAGCTTCAGTAAAGTCAGCTTCAGTAAAGTTAGCTTCAGTAAAGTCAGCTTCAGTAAAGTCAGCTTCAGTAAAGTCAGCTTCAGTAAAGTCAGCTTCAGTAAAGTTAGCTTCAGTACAGTTAGTAAAGTTAGCTTCAGTAAAGTTAGCTTCAGTAAAGTCAGCTTCAGTAAAGTTAGCTTCAGTAAAGTCAGCTTCAGTAAAGTCAGCTTCGGTAAAGTTAGCTTCAGTAAAGTCAGCTTCAGTAAAGTCAGCTTCGGTAAAGTTAGCTTCAGTAAAGTCAGCTTCAGTAAAGTCAGCTTGAGTAAAGTCAGCTTGAGTAAATTAGCTTCAGTAAAGTCAGCTTCAGTAAAGTCAGCTTCAGTAAAGTTAGCTTCAGTAAAGTCAGCTTCAGTAAAGTTAGTAAAGTTAGCTTCAGTAAAGTTAGCTTCAGTAAAGTCAGCTTCAGTAAAGTCAGCTTCAGTAAAGTTAGCTTCAGTAAAGTCAGCTTCAGTAAAATTAGCTTCAGTAAAGTTAGCTTCAGTAAAGTTAGTAAAGTTAGCTTCAGTAAAGTTAGCTTCAGTAAAGTCAGCTTCAGTAAAGTCAGCTTCAGTAAAATTAGCTTCAGTAAAGTTAGCTTCAGTAAAGTCAGCTTCAGTAAAATTAGCTTCAGTAAAGTTAGCTTCAGTAAAGTTAGTAAAGTTAGCTTCAGTAAAGTTAGCTTCAGTAAAGTTAGCTTCAGTAAAGTCAGCTTCAGTAAAGTCAGCTTCAGTAAAGTTAGCTTCAGTAAAGTCGGCTTCAGTAAAGTTAGCTTCAGTAAAGTCAGGTTCAGTAAAGTCAGCTTCAGTAAAGTTAGTAAAGTTAGCTTCAGTAAAGTTAGCTCCAGTAAAGTCAGCTTCAGTAAAGTCAGCTTCAGTAAAGTTAGTAAAGTTAGCTTCAGTAAAGTTAGCTCCAGTAAAGTCAGCTTCAGTAAAGTTAGCTCCAGTAAAGTCAGCTTCAGTAAAGTCAGCTTCAGTAAAGTCAGTGTCAATAAAATTAGCTTCAGTAAAGTCAGCTTCAGTAAAGTCAGCTTGAGTAAAGTCAGCTTGAATAAAGTCAGCTTCAGTAAAGTCAGCTTGAGTAAAGTCAACTTCAGTAAAGTCAGCGTCAGTAAAATTAGCTTCAGTAAAGTCAGCTTCAGTAAAGTCAGCTTCAGTAAAGTCAGCTTGAGTAAAGTCAGCTTGAATAAAGTCAGCTTCAGTAAAGTCAGCTCCAGTAAAGTCAGCTTCAGTAAAGTCAACTTCAGTAAAGTCAGCGTCAGTAAAATTAGCTTCAGTAAAGTCAGCTTCAGTAAAGTCAGCTTGAGTAAAGTCAGCTTGAATAAAGTCAGCTTCAGTAAAGTCAGCTTGAGTAAAGTCAGCTTGAGTAAATTAGCTTCAGTAAAGTCAGCTTCAGTAAAGTCAGCTTCAGTAAAGTTAGCTTCAGTAAAGTCAGCTTCAGTAAAGTTAGTAAAGTTAGCTTCAGTAAAGTTAGCTTCAGTAAAGTCAGCTTCAGTAAAGTCAGCTTCAGTAAAGTTAGCTTCAGTAAAGTCAGCTTCAGTAAAATTAGCTTCAGTAAAGTTAGCTTCAGTAAAGTTAGTAAAGTTAGCTTCAGTAAAGTTAGCTTCAGTAAAGTTAGCTTCAGTAAAGTCAGCTTCAGTAAAGTCAGCTTCAGTAAAATTAGCTTCAGTAAAGTTAGCTTCAGTAAAGTCAGCTTCAGTAAAATTAGCTTCAGTAAAGTTAGCTTCAGTAAAGTTAGTAAAGTTAGCTTCAGTAAAGTTAGCTTCAGTAAAGTTAGCTTCAGTAAAGTCAGCTTCAGTAAAGTCAGCTTCAGTAAAGTCAGCTTCAGTAAAGTCAGCTTCAGTAAAGTTAGCTTCAGTAAAGTTAGCTTCAGTAAAGTTAGCTTCAGTAAAGTCAGCTTCAGTAAAGTCAGCTTCAGTAAAGTCGGCTTCAGTAAAGTTAGCTTCAGTGAAGTCAGGTTCAGTAAAGTCAGCTTCAGTAAAGTCGGCTTCAGTAAAGTCAGCTTCAGTAAAGTCAGCTTCAGTAAAGTTAGTAAAGTTAGCTTCAGTAAAGTTAGCTCCAGTAAAGTCAGCTTCAGTAAAGTTAGCTCCAGTAAAGTCAGCTTCAGTAAAGTCAGCTTCAGTAAAGTTAGCTTCAGTAAAGTTAGCTTCAGTAAAGTCAGCTTCAGTAAAGTCAGCTTCAGTAAAGTTAGCTTCAGTAAAGTCAGCTTCAGTAAAGTCGGCTTCAGTAAAGTCAGCTTCAGTAAAGTCAGCTTCAGTAAAGTTACGAACTTCCATTCGTTGAAAGAAAAGGTATGACGCCACATGCTCGCCTTTTGGGTTTGTTGTCTTTGTAATGACGTATTTTCACAGTCTTATACCTCAACAGTTTTACATCAAACTGCGACTTTCTTGACTTTAAAATGTATCTTTTAAATGGACAAACATCATATGTGTAATTCAGGGCACAATTCAAACGGGATCCAAATATTTATTGTCTCTCGCCATTGACTACCATACAATATTTTTCAGAAATAATGTCCCATGGTGGTCGACTGGAAGGGGAGGGGCTTAGGCTCTCTATAGCGCTGGTCTAGACTGACTCTGGAGTAAATTAGTTCCTCCAAAAGGATTTCTTAGAACTGAAATCATTCCTAGTTCCTGCGGTGCGAACGCGCCAAAAACCGGGAACTCCCGCCAATAGTTCTAGGCACAATGAAAAGCTTCCTCCGGTGCGAAAGCCCCTGTTCGCTGGTGTAAATGATCACACTCACCGGTTTGGCAGTCGGTGCCGGTGTACATGTCGGAGCAGGTGCAGGTGTAGCCGCCAATCCCGTCCTTACACACTCCGCTGTGTTTACACGGATCCGATGCGCACTGATCCCCATCTGAGAACGGGAAGAACGGCAGGAAAACATGAAGCTAAAATGAAGATCGGTTAAAGAGAACAATACAATACTGTGTATAGGCTACATGTAAAAGTAAAGAATTAAACAATGAAAAGTAGTGTAAAGACAGGTTAAAACTACACTGCTCTGCCAAAAAAGTCACTGTTTGGTTATGGCAAATGGGTCTATGACGATAATTATTGATGACATCACAGTTTTCTCCAGAGCAGTAAATGAACTAAATAAATAACTTCTTAATAACAAAAATTAACCATCACTGAACTTACTGGACAGTGATGCTACTGTCTTCTAGAAACAATCTTTGTTGCATTATTTTCTGGTTATCACTGTAAAGCTGTGCTTTGAAATAATCTGTATTTTAAAAATGTATTTAAATACAAACAGTGACTTTTTTTGTTGAACCAGGCAGGCAGTGTATATGAGCTATCATATAATAGTCATTTCATTTAATTAAAGTATGATTAAACTTTCTAAAAGTCACTTACCATAGTATTTGGTCCAGAAATCATTCTTTACAGGGAAATAAAAAGAGTTGTGATGAGTGAAATTGTTTCAGCAGCATTTAGTTACATTACTTTTAAAAAACAAACAAAAAGTTTTTTATGACAGAAAATTATCATTACGACATTTTAATGTCATAATTATGAATTGGTATGTCATAATTTCGATTTTCATGTCATAATTGCGATTTATGAAAGCATTTTTTGCTTATGTGATGGACACTGTCTTCTTAATGGGAGGAGTCAGTTAGCCCGCGCTCAAGCAAAAGACCGCGAAATTCAGACATCCCAGAATAAGATCCCCCTCACATAAGAAGAAAACAACCGTCTGTCCTGCCACTGGTGAGTATAGCGCTTCATTGTCCAAACAAAGCCTGTGATCTATTTTCATATAACCTCAAATAATATAATTATTGCACTTTATTCGCACTAGTGGTGATGGGGGTAAAGAAAAGTTTGTTTGTGATGTAACGTTAAACATCACGCGCTGAATAGATTTATATTCGCCTCGTCTGCTGGTTCAGGTTCACGCGCCGTGTTTTTAAAATGTTTAAACTATTAAAACACTCTTTTACATTTTGATAGCGTTATAAAACCACAAGCTCGTTCTGTGCGACGTTCCCATTAACCGATGTTATATGCGACTAAAAGGTCATTTTTTCCCCTCACGCGATAAGTAACGTTAGTCACGTAGCCCATAGACATAATATAATACATAGACGCCCTATTGGCCGCTGGAGCGCACGTCAACGGCGCCGCCATATTGGGGATGGCAACTTTCCCATACCTCTCATACTGGGAATTGAGAAAAATGCCTGTTTTGTGCGCTGCTTGGGGCTGTACAAGTCGCCACACAATTGAAAACAACTTTCGAGGAATTATCTTTCACAGGCAAGACTGAACGTTTGTTTTTGGTTGTATTTGGTCATTATTTAATTAGTAATAGTAACGTTCAGAGGATAAATTAAAAAATACTACTATTATTGTGTCACGAAATGTAGTTTTAATAGTTTTTCAGTCGACAATGTAGTTGTTTAAAGCTTAAATATGTGGTTTGTTTATAAAGATAGCGCCTATTTAAAAATTTGATCTGACGGTTTCGGAGTTGTAGGATGCGATCACCGGGCGCTCGGCGCTCATTAAGCCCGCAGAGAACAGCCTTACCTCGGCCAGTGCTGAAGTGTGCCGCCGGCTCGGATGTCTCTAGTCTAGTGGTTAAACATGAGATATAATTCGTCTTGTGTAAATCTAACGGGCGATCTTTGGTCTCATTAATCTATAAATGGTTCCCTGGTAAATCGTTTTGGCTGAGGGCAAAGTGAAGTTTCATAACTTTATATTTAGGCTTTTTTAACGTTGTATCCTGCTGTATATTTGACTGAAGCTACTTCTCTTATAATGGCTATTACTGATCAATAAAACTGAAATTTAACAAAAAGAGTTAAATATTAAATATAAGTCACTATTTAACTTATTTTGTATTATGTATATTCTGTAATTGATATAGTATTATTAATAAACCATATGCTATTATCAATATTTTTATGATTGTATTATTGTATGATATTATATAATTATACTATTCATTACTATTTTATTTGCTGTATACTATTTGTTTATTTTATTGACTAAACTATTTACTATTACATCTCACAAATGTTAGGCTATATTTACTGCATTCCACAGTAGTTGTACCATAACATATGTATTAGCATAAAGGATCCATCAGTTATCTTTGTTATTGCTCAAATCTGGTCAATCACAGAAAATGCTTTTTCCACAATAAGAAAACTTAAATTATATCTCAGTATGGGGGTCTTCATCATTCTTATCCAAGAATAAAAAGCCAGATACATGACAAGTCTGAGCTTTGACCATTCTTTATTAAAACAAATATTTTGCAAGTGTAACTATTGAGATTTTAAATAACTAGAGATGGAACTTTTTGTACACCACATACAAACCACTGAAATCGGTTGATAAATATAAAAACAGTTTTTGTTTTTATCCAGAAAAAAACGCAGCTCACCCTTGATTACAGTGCAGTCTTGCCCTCCGCAAAATGGCGGACTCGTTGACGTATCGCAGCAACGTTCCAAAGCGGCCAATAGGGCGTCTATGTATTATATTATGTCTATGACGTAGCCTATATCCCAGACACCGCACTAGCTATTATTTTTAATCGAAGTTGTAGGCTTGTTATCCAAGTTTTAATGTCAAGGAAAGACTCTTATACTGAGAGCTGCTCGTGTGAGGAGTTTCTGGGTGTTTCTCCCTCATATCTGCTTCAAGATCTTGATCAAATTGTGGCATTTCTTTGTTATGAATCCAGCATTCCCATAATTTATTTGTCTTTAATTAGTTTAATGAATAACTGTCTGTCTCATCTTCTCTTCAAACATACAGCGCCATCTTTAAAGTAGACCAGTTGATCTGTAAATGCGGAAAAAAATATTTCCATTGCAGCTTTTCGAAATATTCCTTTTTCGAATTGCCTGAAGAACCTCATGCGAGCGTAACAACTTTTTTGCTATATTTGAGAGTTTTTCTGAAATTTGTTAACGTTGGCCGTATTTTCAATTTTCAATTTCAATTTGCGCAATTTGAAGGGTAATGTAAATGATCATCAGATGTTGTACTGTCTTCTGGTTGTCTTCGAAGTATTCCCGGGCCTCTTCTTTACTGCATTTCTCCTCGATACACTCGCGCTCCAGATTCCCCTGCAGGATCTCCTCCAGCAGAAACACATTGGCCCGTCTGGAGCGCAGGAGCAGTGAATTCGCCCGCTGGTGAGACCGAAACACTGAAAAACACCCTCAAATTATCACGACCACAAACATCATCCCAGCTAACAAGGTGCGCGTTTCCCAAAAGCATTGTTGGGCCAACTATGATCGTAGCTTATAGATCATATTCTACAAACAAAGTTACTTTAGAATGTTCTGAAACACGTAACATTTAAAAAACGTTAGATGAACATCCAGCTTACATGTTTCAGAAAAAAGTTCCATGAAAGATAAATAACATTTTCAGAACACTATTAAAGACCAGATAACTTTGAAGAAACGTTCTGTTAACTTTACTGGAGGAGCGTTTGTTCGTAACTTCAAGAACTTGACAGAACGTTCCCTGTTCTGTTGTGAAGAAATCATTGACGCATCTTTTTTGTTTTAATCTAATGTTTTAATCTAACTCTTTAAATCAGTTTGAGAGCAAAACAAGGATCGAGATTCTCAGGAACGTTCTCAGAACAAATATTATTCCAGTAACGTTAATAATGAACGTTCGCTCAGAAGTTATCTGGTCTTTAATAATGTTCTCAAAACGTTAGCACAAAAACATTATTTATAGTTCATTCATGCCACGTGTTTTTCTGAAATGTTTTAGTTAGACGTTTTTTAAATGTCACTACTTGTTTCAGATCATTCGAAAGTAAAATTCTCATAATGTTTGCCAAATAATCAACTGGAAAGTTTCCTCAATGTTTGCATAAGCAGGAAAAAAAGTTTGATAACTTTTCATAACTTATTATGAACATTAGCAAAACGTTCTTAGCTTAGCTGGACTGATGATAATTGATCTCTCACCCGTGCGTTGATCCCCCGACAACACATGATGAATGATCAGCGTGAAGAACAGCACACGACATATCAGTGATTCCATCATGATCAATCAGCAGAAGCTCCTGACACCTGTCAGTCACAGATCATCAGTGCGTCTGTAGCTCCGCCCACAATCAATAACTATCCACAAAGCGTTTTCCTCAGGATACGTGAAGCATAAACAGAAAATAATGCGATGTTGACGTCAGCCTGTGATTAAACTGTTAAACGAGTGAGTCAGATTCATTCGTTTATGTGTTTTCATGTGTGTGTGTGTCGTGCGTGCGTGGCGTGCGTGCGTGCGTGCGTGCGTGCGTGCGTGCGTGTGTGTGTGTGTGTGTGTGTGTGTGTGTGTGTGTTTGTGTGTGTGGTGAAAGGCAAACTTGCGTTGATGTTTGTGTGTGCTCAGCGTGTGTATCTGGACTCTAGTCTGTCAACATGACCTCTGAACTCTTCATCTGTGTGTTTGTCAACGCATCCAGAGCCTCCGCACACACTTATGTTAATGTACTGTCTTTACCCAATTGGTTTGTCTAATGTATTTGAATTGATAAAATAAAAAAGTAACTTTTGGGAAGTAGGTAAAACTCAACAAAACAAAAAAGCTCATGCCAAAAGGAAACGAGTTGAGATTTTTTACAAGTGTACGGCTGCCAACTTTAATTCTTGTCAGGAAACTTTATACGATAAAAATATGACAGAAACAGCTTATAAAATCAACTGTGTTGTCTTTATTAAAACTGTAAATCTCATTTGCATGAGAGTAAACATGAAACTACATTGACAAACCGCTTTACCTCCATAATGAGACAAGATTTAACTAGAAATGTTATATTATATAATTATAGTTATTATTTCATCAATGATGATTTGATTGAATAGATTTGACATTCATAAGTGGAGTAAGTTACATTTATATGAAAAACAAAAGATTATGAAGACAACAATGGTTTTCTGTAGAATCCCAGCTAACGTTTTCCATTAACATTAACAGAACGTTTGTTCAAAGTGATGTGCTCTTTAATAATGTTCTCAAAGCATTAGCACAAAAACAATCGTTCATTTAAAGTTTTTTAAATGTTACTACTCGGAGAACATTCAAAAGTTATCCTATCCCATTCCATAATGTTTCCAAAAAATGAAATGAAAATTAGCCAAAAATAACTCTGATTGTATTCGTCTGAAAGAAGAAAGTCATACACACCTAGGATGGCTTTAAGGTGAGTAAATCATAGCTAATTTTCATTTTAAAGTAAACTACTCTTTTAACATTTTCATGGCTAACAAAACCCGGATATTTTCAGGAAACATTCAGAAATATCGTTTTAATAACTTTATGGGAACATTAGCTAAATTATTCTTAGAATATGTTTTTGTAAGCTGGGATCAATCATCAACATTGAATTAAGACGGTGTCGTTGTTGATCCACGTCGACTCGGATAGATCTGCGTCAGACTCTTCGTACAGGCGTCTTCCGGAGCAGCTCTCGCTTTGCTTTGGGTTTCTGCGAAGCTTGCATCTGTGGCATGACTTTAGCCATGGCGTTTTGGATCCACGAGATGTACTTGGAAACCTGCGTGTAGACGCCGTACTTGCCCTTGCGTGCGCATCCCTCGCCCCAGCTCACCACGCCCGTCACGTACCACGTGTTCTTGTAGCGCGTCACATGCGGGCCGCCACTATCGCCCTGACACGCGTCTTTCTCCTCCTGGTCGTATCCGGCGCAGAACATGCGGTTGGAGATCCGGAACTGGCTGGACTCGATGCACGTAGCGCGGTCAATGTACGGCACCGCTAGCTTCTGGAGGACGGTGGACTGAAGCCCGCCCTCGCGCACGCGACCGAAGCCGCTAACCATGCCGTTCTCCTGGTGCATTAGCACGCGCTCCGCAAAGTCGTGCTCCGGGAGGCACGCGGGGATGATGTAGTCGGTGAATGTGATGGGCTTGGTGAGCTTAATGAGGGCGATGTCGTTATGGTAGGTCGCCGACATGAAGTTCTTGTGGATCAGAATCTCGTCTACGTCGTGGATGACCTCACGACCCTCTTTGACCAGTGTGTCAAACTCACCTGACAGAAAGACACAAACACTAATGAAGTTCGATAAAAGCATCTGCCAAAATGCAAACATGTAAATAGGTGAGTTTGATTGACAGGCAATCTGACCAATCATAATCCGCCGACTCTACCATTTTTGTTTGACAAAGTCAAGAGAGTTAGAAGATTAACATTGGAGGATTTGAACGTCTTGACGTCTTTCCGCGGTTAAAACAACATACCTTCTGATGTTCATTCATGTTTATTTGATGCTATACATTAACTAGAGCAATATGTGTGTGTGTGTGTGTGTGTGTGTGTTCGGTTGCTCGTTTTATTCTGTTTTCCAACTGTACGTAAAATGGCTATAATTTATTGACATCTCTATTCTCTCTACTGTTGAATCCAGCGTATCATTCACTTCAATGGTGCTGTCAGTCTGTGAGGTAAACTAAACTCTATTGGCTGTTTGAAAAGGGGAGGAGCCGTTTAATATGTCCCGCCTTAGCTTCCTGTTTCAGTGGAAATTACGTCAACGCATCATCGTACAAAGCGGCACGTTCCAAGACACTTCAGTGGGACTTTAAGAACTGATCATGTGAGGTTCTTTGGGGAACCAAAAATGGAAAACCCCCTTTTTGCAACCTTTATTTTTAAGAGTGAAGAAAGATTCCATGGATGTTAAAAGTTCTAAATGGGACCGTTGATATAAATAAAGAACATTTTATTTTAATAAATGTAATAAAAGTAAAAAATAGGAGAAACAACACCAAAAAATAATACTGCTGTTAATTTGAAGAATATCATTCAGATATTTTGTGCATCAAATGTGCATGAACATATTTAAGTTATGACACAAAAGTTGAAGTTTAAGAAGCGTAAAAGGCCGTACCTAAAACCACCCTGGTGGAGAGCGACTGGTTCATACAGTGAGCGGCTGACAGAATGAAGTGCTGGTTCAAGATGGTGCCGCCACAGAAGCCGATGTTGTCTTCATTAATGAGAAGAGCCTGAGAGAACGTCCCACGTCAACAATAACAGACCAAAACTGGCATATTTCATGTCTCCAAAATTCACCCAGCAAGCAGTTTAGCGTTTAAAAGACGTCTAATAGCGTCAAACACAGCCTGATGTCTAGACTAAAACAAGGAAACATTTGGGCTGTCAGAGAAAGTTTAATAGATGTAAACCATTGGCCAAGAATACACTAGTCATCAATTAAGGCCTGATCACACCGGGACGAATTTCGCATGCGATATTCGCCGATGTTTAACGCCTCGTGACTAAACAAAAAAACCCGCCACGCGTAAAAGCGTCATTTTTTTTAAAAACACCTCGGGTTCGTTTTTTTGGTTTGACGCGCCGCGTCAAACACTATCCGACCAATGAGATTTGCGCTTTTACTCACGTGTCTGGAGCTTCTGAAGTTACAGTAAAACACAACTTGGCGACGCTCAAACACAAAACGGTCTTGCCGAGCACACACACGTAACAGCGAAGAAGATATACAGCGTCTACACTGCGGAAGAAATAAGACGAGGAAGATGCAAGGCCAGATGAATTTAGAGCTGCTGGTCTCGTTGCTGTCGGAACATAAAGAACTGTATGACAAACGCGACAAAAACTTGCTCTCTTCTTCTGAGTGACAAGCAAGTGTCAGAAGCGTAAAGTTGCCCAGCGCCACCTTGTGTACCAGGGTATTTCTGTTTTACATTAAGCGCCATCTAATGTCAGGGAATGAATTTGCATGTTCACTCGGCTCATCGTCAGTGAAAATCGCTTGGGTGTGAACACAAAATACGCGTTGAAAAACGCTGACGAATAACGCACGCCGATATTCGTCCCGGTGTGTACGGCCCTTTAGATAAAGAAATGAAATGAGTGAAGAAATGAAACCAAACACCACAGCCTTCATTTCTCCGTCTGGGTTAACTATAGACCCGATATAGTCCGGCTGAGTGTGGTGTGTGTGTGTGTGTGTGTGTGTGTGTGTGTGTGTGTGTGTGTACCTGCCACGGACATTCTCCAGGAGGACATTCCACACCGTTGACGATTCTCGTGTGTCCTCCGGATGCTTCGGGTAAAACCGGCTCCTCTGTGATGTCTTGCTCGTTGAGGCCGAATAAGCTCGTCTCGTTAACCGGCGGGTTTGTGGCGTTCACGACTGGCTCGACGGTGGTCTCGGCGTGTGTCTCCTCTTCGTTCTCGGTGTCATAGATGTTTGGCGTTAGCATGAAGATGCTTCTGGTCTTCTGGGGATGAACGACGCCGCATTTGAAAGGATCTGAAACCAAAGGGTTATTTAACCCTCTTCCTCGCGTCCTGTAACACATCTTTCCCTCGCACTAAAATTATACTTTTTTTTTCAGAAAGCTTATTTTATTTTTTAAAGGGTACCTATCATGGAATTTTGAAAATTACCTTTCATGTAGTGTGTAACATAGATCTAAGTGAACAAAAACATCCTGCAAAGTTTTAATTATGAAAGTTCACCGTATACAAAGTTATTGTCTCTCAAAAGTAAGAGTCGACTCTGAGTCGCTGATATGAATCGATAGACGAACGATGCATTTTCTCTAACTTTCGTACGTCACTTGTACAAGTTATTTGAATTCGACACGCCCACTCAGTGCGCGCGCCGAGCAGACAGAGAAACCTGACAACATCATGTCGACGAGACGCTCATTGCCATTGTCATTGCATGCATGTAAAACTGTTGTTGGGGACTCCCAGAACATTATTAGGAACATTTTAAATGCCATAATAGGTACCCTTTAATAAACCTTTAAATTACTAGATTTAATCAATAAATAAATAGTTATTTAAGCACATTCCTCACATTATTTCAACTTAAATTCAAAATAACTCATGCATTAATTCAGCTGTAAATATCTGACATCGGGAGTCTTTGAGCTCTTGTGTAAATATAATAATATCAGATGATATTTGATGACTCTAGATGGACTTATATCTCTATATGGAGTAAATGATGTTCCTCTGGGTCCTAAAGTCAGTTTCTCTTCAGTGTGCGTTCACACACACATCTACACATTATACTATCAGTTACTGCTAAAGTTTGAGCATTTTTAGTTTGAATTCTGAGCATTTGTAGTTTTTCTGTGTGAACTGAAGCATTCCTCACATTCCACTCATTCCTAAGAGAGTCAGATTGACCCGAGAGGGAAGAGTTTGGTACTTTTTAAACTTTCAACCACAAAACTCCTCGAATCCATTAATTTTTTTTGTATGTATTTCTGGAAGAGTCTTGGACCCTCTGATGAACACTCAATTTTTAATTAAAAAAACCCAATTCCAGGTCAAAATGACCCAAGGGAAGGATGAAACTGGAAGATAATCTGAACATCATTTACCATTAGAGTGGCACGTCTTCCCGTTCTCGCCCAGCTCGTAGCCTTTGGCACACGAACAAACAGCAGTTTTCTCCTTCACCCTGCAGAAATGATCACAGCCTCCGTTTTCACTCTCGCAGAGCGCAGGAATCGCTGCAGAAAAACACAATGTTCAGCGCGCCGAGGGTTTGATGGTCTGCCGTGTGATTACTGAACATCGTGAGGCACTTTACCGATCTCACAGTTGTAGCCCTTAAACCCTTGTTGACAGAAACACGTGTACGGCCCGATCGCATCTTTACACTCGCCACCATTGAAACACGGCTGAGACAAACACGCGTCTCCATCTGTAGAAACACAGCCGCTGTTATTGCAAATCAAGACTTGCTTTACCATTCAAACCAAACTGAAGCGCAGGATCGCTACACTCACCGTAATACACGTGCCAGAACTCATCCTGAGAGAGAAAAGAGAAGAACAACAACAACACATCCGTTAGATGAAATCAACATTCATTTAATGGTACAATATGTAGGTTTTTTCGGCACCAGGGTTCGCTAACCTCGTACAATAAAAAAGGCGTATTTTGATGACGTATATTCTAGGGGTGTCACGATTTCGATTTTAAATTGAAATCGATCGAAATTAAGTCACAATCTCGATAATCGAATTCAAAAATGGAATCGTCGATACTGCCACGCCCCCATGTCACGTCCAGTCGGTTTGCAAAGTGGAAAAAAAAACAGCGTTGAAGTGCTGCGAGTCCTCTACCTCAGTTACAGCCAGTCAAAAGATAGCATGGCTACTGCAGGAGACCCATCGACAGGACTTCTGACCTCCTCTTTCACTAAGTCGCCGGTGTGGGACAGTGGGAGTATTTCTGATTTCCAGTGAGTTATGTTGACAACGTTCACATTCGCGTTCAAAGTTCGCGCTTCAAAAAAGCCACAGTTTGCAAGCTCTGCTACTGTATGTGCGTCAGTGCGTGTACCATTCTTCCACTTTTTAAATTAAAACTTTAAATTGACAAAAACAGCAGACTCAGAACAGTATAAATCTTTATACAATAAATCAAGCATGTCACAAATAACTTGATTCTCCACCTCCACGAATGAGACGAGTGTCGTTCATTTCCGCACCAGTCTATTTTGCTGCACGCGCCGAGTTAAAGCGACAGCGCACAGTTCGTGGTCAAAATGATCATGACACGAAAATGTTGTAATTTCATCATAAATGCATTTAATTAAATTCTACATTAAATACTAATATTTTTCACAGTCATGTTTGTACTTTAAGACCGAGGTAAAGCAAGGAAAACATATGTATCTGTTAAACCTTGTTTGTTTTGTTGTGAACTTGAATGTCATCTTCTGTGAATAAGACTGCAGTTACAAAAGAGGAACTACATGGCAGGTTATTTTGCTTAAGTTTCTAATTGACTGAAGATATAAGTTATTGTAACATTATTTTGTTAATAAATGTTTTAAATTTGACAATGTAGTGTGGTACATTGCGAACAAAGGTCATATATTATATTACATAAAAGTCTAGTCTAAAAATGGCATCACAAACTGTGCTTAAAAAAAATAAATGTAAAAATCGAGAATCGAATCGAACCGTGACCTTAGAATCGAAAATGTAATCGAATCGAGGATTTGGAGAATCGTGACACCCCTAGTATATTCCGCAGTAGCGGAAATACACTGATGTTTTTAACAATCAGTGGGTGATTTAACAAGACTATGGTGAAGCAGGAGCGATTGCTAGACGTACACCAGCGCCACACACAACGCCAGTCCTCGCGGATATAAAGGAATAAGGACATTTCATTCTACCCAACTACACGCAAGTGCTGAATTAATACTCACACAGGTCAGTTTATTAGAGGAATGAAGCTTGAGGTAACGCAGCGCTGTTTCACTCGCTCTAACAGTTACACTATCACACTAAACGCATTTGAGTGTGTTGAATGTTGTTAGTTGGGTTGTTTGTTGGCTGTATGAGATTAAGTAAGCTAGATCAACATTAGAATAACATACAGATCATATTCTAACATTTCATCATGTTGAACTAAATAACATTGATTAGTTTTATGTGCATTTGCTCTCCTATCTAATAAAGTACATGAACACTCGCGTCTCTGTCGAGTGGAAGTTAGTCGCGGACGTGGAGCTCTCGCATCTCGAAACATGTTGATCTTCGTTTTAGTCTCTTTTGTCTCAAAGTCTGCTTGCCATGGTCATAATGTTTGAACAAAACAACAACAGCGTGAGCTCCTGCTAGGCATAACCCAGTTGTCCACGTCTGTCGCCATGGTTACTATGTCAGTACGAGCGGAAACAATGGTGGAAACCGAGGCTAACGCGGATATGACATCATTGACTGGCGACTCCTCACCGCTGCTCACACGCCCCGTTTCCTTGGTTAAAATCGCAATTTTCTCACGATTTACAAATAGTTGGAAACATTTGGGATATTGTAAGTAATCAACTAAACAAAATATATAACATTGGCCTAGTGGTTTTTAGATATTTTACTGCAAAAATCCTACATATTGTACCTTTAATGCACACCAAAGCATTTAGTGGCGTGTTGGTTTTTCATTGGCGTGTCATTCAGACTCATCATTGTTAAATTTTAATGGTGTATAATGGTCTTTACAGACCATGTGGTTATTTTTAAAATATGTTTCTTCAACAATTTTCTTCAGATGGTTCAAACAAAAGTCAATAGTTCAACTCTGTCATGGGGGAAATCATAGTGAAAACAGTGGCATTTTAATTATTAATAATGTTCTCAAATTAATTGGACGTTCATCTAACATTTTTAAAATGTTACTACTTGTTTCAGAACGTTGAGAACATTCAAAACTAACATTCCCATAATGTTTGAATAATGATCAAATTAAACTTTCAGAAATAACACTTGTCAAACCCGAATAAGCTGGGAAAAGTCAAATAATTTGAGGTAATCAGCTACATCATTTTTTTTAAGTTAAGAAATGTAACGTTTAAGTAAGCAGAACTTGCAGATTTTTTTTTAATCATACATTTTAATCGCTCTTAACTTGAAATATTTGAGTAAGCTAATTTATACACAATAATAAATTATAATAATTAATTACATTTATATAGCGCTTTTCTGGACACTCAAAGCGCTTTACATAGAAGGGGGGAATCTCCTCAACCACCACCAATGTGCAGCATCCACCTGGATGATGCGACGGCAGCCATATTACGCCAGAACGCCCACCACACACCAGCTTACAACTTAATTTTCATGTAATCTCAATTTAAATATTTTCAGTAGTGGAAAATTTGCTAGCTTTAACCAGCTAATTTAAAAAAAAAGCTAACTTGCTAATTGGTGACAATGCTTTGATAGCATTAGCACATATGATAGTAACCCCTCAAAAACCCAACATAACAGAAACTTATAAATTAGCATAACAAAACATTAAACACTACTTAATCTCCGCACTTAACATTAATCTGGCACAAAAAAGCATTATATAACACTTAATTTGAGCATTTACACTCCCTTTTAGGTGTCATGGCAAAGCATGCTAGTAAATAGAAATCCCAGCATAGTTTCAACTTTAAATTTAAGTTTGTCTAAATTAAAAGAAACAGGTTCATAGAACTGAAAACAATGAAACAATTCAACTTACTTAAAATGTGTCAGTTTTGTGAACTCAAAAGAAAGTTCGAAATACTCATAAAAGTTAATTTGATGAAACTAATTTGTATAATTTAAGTTGGCCCTACTCAAACCAATTCATTATTTTGAGCGTGAGGGTTTACAGTGAATGTTATCAAATTGTTCCTAGAACATATTTTTATTAGCTGAGATATTAATATTTGAAAATATTTATTTATTAATTTACTTATCTTAAATGATGTGAATACTGAGGGAATAGTGTTTATCAGTGTCTGCGTGGCTTGGTGTTTTGGGCCTAGAAGTGTGAAATATGATTTCTTGAAAGATTCCAATGAATAATAAAGGAGTGAATTGAACAAACAAACCACAGACCGTCTTTTTAACATCCTCGAAGATTTCTCTGGCCTCCTCGTAACTGCAGCGCTCCTCCACGCACTCGCGCTCCATGTTTCCCTTCTTCATCTCCTCGAACATGGAGTTAGCGCGCCGGCGCCGGCTCAGGATCTGACTAGCATCTCGAGTGCGCAGGAAGACTGGAAAAACACATGACGACATCATCATCATTATCAACAGCAAAGCCTCCCTCCTCCAGAGACTGATAGCAGAGGAGTGTTGTGAAATAAACCAAAGCACAGTTAAAATCCTGAGCCTAATGTCTGAGTCTTAAAGAGAAACCAGTCGTTCTGAAGCTTCGGTTTGTGAGATTCGAGACGATACTCACCTTCCGAGCACAAGCCGTGCATTAGAAACAAGCACAGAAAGTTCCAGAAGACCCAAGACATGGTGGGTTGTCAGCGTTTAGCTGTTTCACGTTAGAGGATCGTTCAGAAAGCAGAGAGAAGGGCAATGAACTGAGCGCTGGGAGGAGAAGAAGAACAGGGGGAGGAGAGACTCAGTCGTTTACACACTCGACATGTGTGTGAGGTTCAGTTCAGAGCTCATGAAACCAGAGAGAGTTGTAGGAATCCGTGCCGCGTGAGATTGGAGGAGCGGATGATCATCAGGGAATTACTTTGGCTGTTTCTCACACAAAAAATCAGAAGATGTGAATACTACTCTTATTTTTAATATCAAAGTGTTTATTCTAAATGATTTATGAGTGTTTTAGTTATCTTGAATCAGAATAAGTTCCTCTTGCAGCATCTCTTCTCTGATGATGTGGGCGGGGCTAAAACCTGTCACTCACATGAGATCAGCCAATAGCAAACCACAACCATCCAATCAATTCCCCACAGACGTAATCAAGCCCCGCCCACATTTGTTCTTGTTCATTTTCACTCAATATACGACACAATAGAGAAACGTCCAGCAGTAGCCGCATTTCAATTGCAGATTTGCGCAAAACTTTTGCGAAAAATTTAAAAATATCGGTAAAAAACTATTGTGAAATGACGCCGTTTTCATTAAACGATAATATGCGACTGAAACGTAAATTTTTTCCTCTCGTGATGAATTATTCCAACAATAAGGGCAACAGATGTTAGTAGTTATATACTTTTTTGAACTGCCTGAAAAACCATCTCATCCTTTTTTGCGAAATATGAGTTTTTTTTTGCGAAATTGACGTGTTTCCATTGGCCGTATTTTCTATTCGCAATTTGAATTCGAGACTAGAATTCATATTTAGCCTACATTTATTTATTTGGCTGATGCTTTTCTCCACACAACAAGCGATTGATTTTAAAGTGTTCTGTCTTGCGATAAAACAACATCCTCTTAATCAATTGTTTGATCATCTAAAAAAGCTGGTGATTTTCAGTGTTTCATGAAGAAGTTCGCAGAGATGAAGTTGAGCCGTTAACCGAAATATGTGAACCTTATCTTTGTTTTATCAGACTAATATAATGTACACAAAATGCACAGGAGAGGTCTGGCCTCCTCAGGGTCACGTCTGGTGTATGATTAGACCAGAGAAAATCAATGCAGTTCCAGTTAATGACTGTCCAACCGTCCCTCAAACACACACACGAGGACAGAAGCACACAGACACAAGCTCAGAGGAACTGCTTTATTTAAATCTCACACTCTTAAAAATAAACTTTATTGAATTGATGGTTCCTTGGAGAACCTTTAACATCTTAAAAATAAAGGTTCCAAAAAGGGGTTCCCCAAAGAGCCTTCAGTGATCAGTTCTTAAAAGAAAAGAAATTGAACTCAACTTGGTTTGATTCTCTAGCAATTTCAGAGTCCAAATTATTTTGTGAAATGTATAATTTGTATGAAAGTTCAGTATATTTGCCTTACAGTAAACTCTTTTACATTTTCATTTTTTACATGCTTTCCCTTCTGCAATAATCTGCTAAATGTCTTTTCTAAAAAAAGAGACCAACTATAGGTCTATATTCCAAAGCATTCATGAATAACAACCATTTAAGTTCAGATCTGTGGAGAAGTGAGTTTACAGGTCAAGAACCGATCCTTGAAAACGGGGTTCCTCAGAAGAACCATTTTTGGTTCCCTAAAGAACCTTTTAGTGATCAGTTCTTAAAATAAACATGTTTTCCTTAGTGTGAAGAACATTTTAATAATCTAAAGAACCTTTTGTGCAATGCCGAAGGTTCTGTGGATGTTATGGATGATATCAACTTTAAATATGGACCTCAACTTGGTTTGATTCTCAAGCAATCCATATTAGTTAGTCCAAGTACCAATAGTCCAAGTTATTTTGTACATGCTTTCCCTTCTGCAATAATCTGCGAGTCTTTTCTAAAAAAAGAGACCAACTATTCCAAAGCATTCATGAATTACAACCATTTAAGTTCAGATCTGTGAAGAAGTGAGTTTACAGGTCAAGAACTGATCCCTGAAAGGTTCTGTGGGGAACCGGAAATGCTTCTGAAACTTTAGCCTCGTGTAAAGACAACAGAAGACCCGCCGGTATTATTCAACCCCTCAACGGGAGTTTTCACAACCATTTCAATCCACTTTAAGTAGTTAGCCACTTTGGTGTAAATGCCGTAGTACCCCGGCCGATGGCAGCCTTTCCCCCACGACACGACGCCCGTGAGGAATGAGGTTCCCTCGTAGCGCGTGACTAGCGGACTTCCGTCATGTCCTCGGCAGGACTCGTGTTCGCCCGCGACGTAGCCCGCGCAGAACATGTTAGCAGTGAGGTTGACGCGGCTGCTCGACACACACTGGTCTGTGGGCACTAGCGGGACGCTGAGCCGCTGTAGCACGCCAGACGACGGGGCGCTCAGGCCTCGCGACGAGTGGATGTTGTGCCCCGCGGTCCGCTTGCTCCATCCGCTGAGCGTGTGAAAGCGCATGGCTACGAGCTCGGCCTGTGCTAGCGCTGCCGTGGGCAAGCATACGGGCACGGCGTACGCTGAGCGCTTGAGTTCTTCATGAAGCTTCAGGAGGGCCAGGTCACCATCCAGTGACACGGGGTCGTAACTCTCGTGGATAACCACAGCAGAAACGTCATACGCCTCCTCTGGGCCGTCCATCACGTCCAGGTCATGATCACCTGAGGACACACAACTGCTGTGAACAACTGGAACTGAGCTGAATAATCACACTATGGGCATTATTCACAGCAGCGCCATCTTTGATTTTTAACGGGAATGAAAGCGAGGCTGTGAGGGATAGACATGCATCTCTTCAGTGGGTTATTCTAAAGGTGCAATGTGTACATTTTTGCGGTATCTAGTGGTGAGGTTGTGAATTGCACGCGACAGAAATTACGGTGGCCGACAGGAAGTGATGTCATCGTCTGAGATGGCAGAGAGTAAAAAATTAGGTTTACTTAATTATTCAGTAAAACGATGTTATTGCGAATATTATTGTTACTTGTTCATCATTGTGTCAGTGTTTTATTCGCTGACTTTAGTTTTGCTTCTTTGCACGAGGAACAGCATAGTGATGAAACGCGTTTGTCAGTTCAGGGCCACCGTAGAAACGTGTGTGTAAGGAGACTCGCAGTGTGTGTAGAGAGAAATACCTCATTCTAAGCTAATGAACACATAACGCTTCATTATGTAGCGTCTTTATACACCACTGAAAACATAGTTATGTATATGATATTGCATTTCTGTCAACAGATCCTCCTAAATATTACACAATGCACCTTTAATGTTTTTTTTTTGCTTACGAAACACTGCAAAAACATCTTTCCAAGACATTTCAGTAGGTAAAAAACTTGCATGATGTGAAAAATTATAAGTGATCTAGAAGCTTTATGCAGGTTTTTACAGCGTATGCCATTGAAAACATTTAACTCACACCCTCACTTTCACTTCTGTCATGCGCTGCTCTGAATAAAATCTATTATTATTTTACAAGTTGCTTCATAATTTAAATCTGCAAATGATATTTTACTGTTTATCACTTTAAAGCTGCTTTGAAACAACCTGGGGTGTGTTTTTCCCAAACGCATCGTTAGCCAACTATTGTCATTAGTTCTGTCGTCATCAGCAGTTCAACGAGTCGGTGTTTCCCGAAAACATCGTTATAACGAACATTCGCAAACAGCATCGTAGAGTTGTGTGTGTGAAGACAGATCTCGACCTGTGTTTAGAAGAAGAGTTTCTTGTTTGCATGACATGTGGACTCTATAAATCCTGATCTTGAGCCAAATAAAGCCTAGTTCACACTACATGATTTAAAACATCGGGCTGAACTGTGCGGTTCACACTACATGACTTGCTCTCTGTGAAATCAGGGGTGTTCAAGTTGTTGAGCTGTTCACACCACACGACACAACGTGATTGATCCGCAACAGGAGGTAACGCACTACACGAGTTGACAACAACTCTGTCACCCAACGATTCTATCGTGTCCACAAAGCATGTTCTCACAAAAAATCATGCGATAAAATGAACTGAAAATGACGCGAAACAGCACGCGCACCAATACCCAGGGAAGAAGAACACAACACGCGAATATGGACGTCAGAGTTGCAAACTGTTTGCGCGATGATTTGCTCTGAGAAAATATATACACTCAACAACTTAATTTTAAAAAAGAACACCCAGAACATCAACATTGTGGACATCTGCAATATATACAGTTGACTTTCCTTTTTCCTAAAAGTATTTTAGTGAAACCTATGATTACAAACAGGGATATACTTCCGAAAAGCATCCGTAATTATATTTCTATGTCTACACATACGTGTATGCAGGGGCGGATCTAGAAAAATATTTATGGGGTGGCGAGAGGGGGGCAGGAATTTTTGAGGGGTGGCAACATATGGCAGATGTATACTGAATTTAATCACAGTTTGATGAGAAATAGTATGTACTACAAAAGGGCACAGGTTGCCATTTACAAACTCATACAGACAAACTTTTGTTTCTCATGCAATCAATGTCTTGCATTTGAGGTTTCATGTGAAAGTTAATATTAGGAATAAGTGTTCCTGTACAATGGCACAAACCTGATTTGTATCACCTCAAAATCAGCATTGCAACTATGCTAGCACTGTGCTACCATTATAATAAACTTCCTTGATAATAGTTTTTACCTCTTTCCTCCTCAGGGCTCTACGCTAACATTTTTCTTTAGGAGCACTTATGATCAATAACAGACATTAACTTACAGGGCGATATTTAACCTTTTAAATTCATTTCCAGGGGCATTTTTTTACCATTAGACTATAAGAGCAATTTTTCTAATCTTATTAAATGTCTATGCATCATCTTTTGTCAATTTCTTAAATTAAAACAAATTACTTAATTTAAGCAAATTCAGTTAAAACAATAATACCCAATCAGACTATTAATGTCAAATGAAATCATCAAAACAATCTATCTTTGCACTGCAAACATGGCACAGAAGCTGCAACTGAAGTGATATTTTGACTCATTTACATCAACTGTTTAATGCAGCTCAATCATTCAAAACACAATTCATTCAAGGGGAGATGCGCGAAGCACAGTTCTGGTGTGGCTATGTTAGAAATGGCACGAAATAGAGCAAAAACATGATTGCTCTATCATGTACAGTGACAGTATTGTGGCTAAAATGTTAAGTCACTTAATATGAACTTTTGTACAAAATCAGTAGGCTCAGGGGGGTTAAGAATGAGGGTATGAATCATTTTTTTTTTTTTTTTTAAAGGTAACACTTTAGTTTAGGGTCTAATGCTGACTAGTTTAATTACCATGAAACAGCAGGGTTTAATTGGTCCCAAATGTGAGGTAGGTTAGTTAGGGGGGTCGGGGTTTCCCCGAAATTTTTTTTATTTCTCTGAACTACATATGTGCATTTTAAGATGTTTTGAAGGCAAAAAAAATTGGAGAACAACAGCTTTAAAACCATGTCAGTGGGCAGCTGATTATTTTTCTCTCCTCATCAGCATCACACTCTTTTTCTCTTTGTTTTTATCTTGCCCTGTCTCTTCCCCTCCTAAAGCTGAGCTTTGAATGATATAGGCTTTTCTTTTGTGTCTGTAAGTGAAGAAAGTAAACATAGGGTCAACGGATAGGTTGATTTTGCCTATGAATCATTTTCAGATGCATTAATTTACTGAAAGCTACTAGGAGAGCTAGGTAACTAAGTTTATTAAATTCATTCACAATATGTAGGCTACACATATATGATTTGTGCATTTCAAGACGTTTGAAGACCCAAAAAAAGGATAAGAAATAGCTTTAAAACCATGTCAGCGCGCAGTAGATTATTGTCAATACCTGCTCTCTACTCATCTCCATCATCCTTTCTTTTCCCCCAGTCTCCTCATATTGCCCTTTCTCTTCCCCTTCTAAAGCTGAGCTTTTTTAATTTACTAAAGGCCACAATTTATATTATATTCTTAATATGTACACATTCATTATTAATCCTGTGCCTAACATGATGAAAACGGATTTGTTAATGTTTCTTTTCCCCTCACAATGACAGTAAACTAATTATTACATTAGGCTGCATGAGTCACGTTACATAGGCCTATTTTCATTTCAAAATGGCGAAATTAGTTTGCCTGATTATTTTTGGTCATTTGTTTAACATTTATGACCTAAAAAAAACTGTCAAATATGAAACGTTAAGTTTAGCTACTCACATCTTATCTCGCACGTGACTGTACACTGAAGCGTCGAGTCGCCCGCGCTCAGCGTGTGAACGTAAAGCCCGCCTACTTTGATTTGATTTGTCATCTCAAATATTCTGACATTGACGAGCAGTGACAGATCAATGAGGCTCAGATGAACACACATACATAGATAGACACACACACCCTGTCATCTGTTTCTGACGTGCTCTAGCTCTGCTCGGCGCGCCGCTGCGGATTGAAGATGAAGATCGCGCTGAATCTGATTATAACTGGCCATAACTTTTAATATGTTGCTGCAAACTGGGGTGGCAGCAGGGGTGGCAAGGCTTTCTTTTAGGGTGGCATTTGCCACCCTATGCCACCCCGGTAGATCCGCCCCTGCGTGTATGTTTAATCTCTAGTTGCTCTGATTGGCTGTAGCTCATGATATCACGTGAGGTTGAGTCGCGCGACAGCTCTGGATATCTAGCATGCTAGATATTTTTCTGGGCTCGGCGACGCGTCTGCGAGGCGTCTTTGATGCGTTGTTGGCTCTTTAATACTAACAGATTGGCGAGCGTTCATCGCGCGCTAATCACCCGCGATTTGCACGTGATAACACCCTGACCTGTCGGCGAGCTCAACGATTTGCAAATCGGGCTCAAATCGTGCTTAAAATCATGTAGTGTGAACTAGGCTTAAGCAAGCTGACATTCAGTACAATCTGTTTCTTTTATTTAGAATTCAAACAAGTCAAGTCAAGTCTTTAAATGTCATTTACGTCTTTTAGTTTGTCAAGAGATTTAAAGTGTAGTTTCTGAAGAGTGCGCGTGTGTGAACGAGCTCGAGTGCGTAAGAACGAGCCTATGATTCAATCTGGAAATAAAGCAAAATAACAAAAAAAAGAGAAATATTCCTCAGATGCCATGTGCGTAATTTATAGCAAAACATCGATCATTAATTCATCTCAGACATTAATTAAAATAAGTTATTACTCCAACACCTGTGTGACGTCATTAACCAGCGTGGTCGAACGACCAATTTGCGACAATACGGTTTCGGGAAACAGTCGTGACTCGCTAGTTGATTGCAACATGAACAGATGCATCGTATTCTGGTAATTAAAGGGATAGTTCACTTTCAAATGAACATTAGAACATGATTTACTCTCCCTCAAGCCATCCTAGGTGTATATGGCTTTCTTCTTTTATACGAATACAATCAGAGTTATATTAAAAACGATCCTGGCTCTTCCAAGTTGTATAATGGTAGTGGATTGAAGCTCAAAAACGTGCATCCTTAACCTCCTGTGACCCGAGAGTTTGTCTGGTGTGCATTTTATAATTGTTCTTGCTATTTGGGAAAAGTAGGACCTAATAAGTATAATAACTAAAATTTGTTTTTATACAGGAAGTAGTTTTTGCATAAAAGGATGGACAGTGGGTCTATCTTAAAGGATAATTCAGGTATTTAGCACTTTGAGTCTATGTTCTAGTGTGTTTTGGATGAGCTAGAGTGGTGGACACAGAAATGTTGGCGATGGGTCCTGTCTCGACTTTTTGACTCTTTTAGAATCGCCTCTGAGCGCTTCAGAGTGGCTGTCTATGGGCATGCACAAACATGTGCTTAAAGCTGCAGTCGGCAAGTCTGGCAGATTGAGTGGATTTAGGCAAAATTTTGAATGTTTACAACTCTCATGCCCCTCCCCCACTATCAACGGATACCCTCCCACGAGTTCGTCCTCGTCAGTGCGTGTGCACCAGCTTTTCTGTGAACGCGCCCGTCTCATCAGCATCCATCAACACTGGAATATTTGGAGGTATGCTGCCTTGGCTAATCTACCGATAGATTGCTAACGTCATTTATACTCTAAATGAGCTTACTTGATTTGTTAGTGTTTTGAAAGCGAGATACATCCGCCATCACTCTTCGTTACTGCGCGAGGGGTGGCGTGTGCCCGATCTGTGATTTGCCCCCCCCCCCCCCCCCCCGGTGATCCGGGAGCGGTGGATTTTTGCAAAACAAATAACACAATCCAGGTGGAGTTAAAAGCTCAGGTTTTTTTCTAAAACCACTTTATTTATGTTGTTCTGTCGGATTATAGTGTCGATTTCACTGAATATGATCCAAAAAAATGTTGCCGACGGCAGCTTTAAAACAACCCTTAACGGTCGTTTTCAAAACTGTGACACTCACCGAGTGGTTAGAGGTGTTCGTTGATGACTAAAAACAAATATATTGGCGCAATGTATGATTTCAATCCGTGTTATTTGCTATAATGGAACTGTTTTCTTTATAAACTTCCGCTCGATATTTGAGTCTGAAGCGTTAGCACACTCCGGTAGCGCAGTAATATCAACCAGCACTGAGTCCTCCAACAGACATCAATGCGATTACAAAATGGCAAATAAAACACGATAGAAACTGTATTTCGCTACGCTACTTGTTTTGGATCATCAACGAACACCACTAACCACTCGGTGAGTGTCACAGTTTTGAAAACGAACGTTGGGTTGTTTTAAGGACATGTTTGTGCATGCCCATAGACAGCCACTCTGAAGCGAGACAGGACCCATGGATAGATCCCTAATTTTCATTTTAAAGTGAACTACACCATTAAGCAGTGAGTTACGGGGTTGTATGGGAAACACACCCCTGTACTGTATAAAAGGCTGTAGACTTGATTTTCAGACACCTGTGATAACCTTCAGACGCTTCAGGTCCTTCTGATGAACGCAGTGAGCCGCTGTGACGACCCAGCCGTCGTCCAGAAGAGCTCCTCCACACACACTCTCTCCGTTATAATCGATCAGCGCCTGGACACAGAACACACTCATCATCTGATCTCTTCATCTCGTGACACGTGACGAGCTCATTTACTGTTACCTGCCAAGGACAGTGGCCTCTGGGACAGTGACGCTGTTTTTGGGAATGACCCGTGTCTGTCGTCTGAAGCGGAATCTTTCCACATGGATATTTAACTGCAACAAATCCGTTTAAATAGAAAAGGTTTGACAAGAGAAACATTGAATGTTGAAAAGTGCCTGAAAGTTAAAGTGCCTTTATTATTTTAAAGGTTCCTAATGTTGTTTTAGCATCTCTTAAATCAGGTTCACACGCATCTAAGGTCAAAAACACTTTAATTTCCTCATAATCTCCACTCTTTTCTCTCAGTGTCTGCTAAGAGACGCGGCTCAGCCAATCAGGACCAGATGCGGGCATTATGCAAATTAGTTACAAACCTACAGATTGAGCAGGAAGTGAGACTGAATCACTGACGACTCGTTTCAGTTCAGCATCACTTCTTTCTTTTGGGAGACAATAACTTGATTGATCTTTGCAGAGCTGTTACATTACTTAAAGGGATTGTTCACTTTGAAATTAATTTTTGATATGTTTTAGCTTACCCCAAGGGCATCCAAGATGTAGGTGTCTTTGTGGCCACAGTATTTTCAATTTTGATATTTTTAGGTCAAACCGTTCTTGTCTGTCAGTCTTATAATGCAGGCAATATGGGTCCACCTTAAAAAGCATACACAGAGAAGTCCAAATTAAATATGATTTAATGACTCGTAAATGTAAGTACACATTGATGGCCTAAGACACGAAACGAGTGGTTTTTGTGAGAAAACGAACAGTATTTATATAGTTTTTACCTCTTGTAAACACAGCCACGTCCAAGTGATCTGAGGTCGCGAGCGCTTCGGTCTTTTCCGGAAAGCACCGGAAGTGAAACCTCGCGCGTGTACGTCACTCATTGTTTACACAGAACAGAGATTGTAGGTAAGACTGCTAATTAAAAGGGTACTAATTTGCGCTTATCCGGGATGTTTAAACCGTCGTAAATGAAAACAATTACAAAAAATAAAACAATTGTATGAGTGACGTACACGCGCGAGGTTTCACTTCTGGTGCTTTCCGGAAAAGACCGAAGCGCTCGCGATCTCAGATCACTTGGACGTGGCTGTGTTTACAAGAGGTAAAAACTATATAAATACTGTTCGTTTTCTCACAAAAACCGCTCGTTTCGTGTCTTAGGTCATCAATGTGTACTTACATTTACGAGTCATTAAATCATGTTTAATTTGGACTTCTCTGTGTATGCTTTTTAAGGTGGACCCCTATTGCCTGCATTATATGACTGACAGACAAGAACGGGTTGACCTAAAAATATCAAAATTGAAAATACTGCGGCCACAAAGACACCTACATCTTGGATGCCCTTGAGGTAAGCTAAAACATATCAAAAATTAATTCCAAAGTGAACTATCCCTTTAAGCTGGACTGTGACGCTATTTTCTTCTGGAAACAAACTTTGTTGCATTTTTTTCCTGTTATCTCTGTAAAGCTGCTTTGAAACACTCTGAATTGTAAAAAGCGCTGTAGAAATAAAGGTGACTTGATTTGAATTGACAACATAAAAGGTCATATTCAAAAAAGCATTATAGGGGCACTTTAAATAAGTTTAGTTTGGAGTTTGATCGTTTTATAAGCCTTGTGTACATTTATAGTACGTTCATAGGTCTTTATTTATATATTCTTCCCACCTTGAGCAACACAAGACGTCCCGTCAGCACCCAGTGTGTATCCCGTGGCACATCGACAGGAGCGCCGGGGTCCCGAATCCTCGCAGAACTGCTCACAGCCTCCGTTCACATGAAGACACTTCAGCGTCTCCTCGAAGCCTGCAGTGGAGAACATCCGTGAGCTTTCAGAAGAACAGAAGCTGGTTATGTTTCACGTTCACGTACCTTTCTCACAGTATTTTCCCTCGAACCCCTCCAGACACCGGCAGTAGTAGGCGCTCGCCAGATAAACACATGTGCCGTTGTTCTTGCAGGGATTGGTCAAGCACGGCTCCTTAGCTTATTTATAAATGATTACATGTATATCAAGAAAATGTTGAAAAAAACTGGTTTATAATAGATATGAAAACACTTGTATTTTGGGAGGGAATTCAATGCATCTTGAACTGAGCTGAAACATGGAAGCTTAACCACAGAATAAAAAATTTAATTGTGACTTTATCTCACAATTCTGAATTTATTGCGTGTTATAAAGTCAGAATTGCGCGTTATAAAGTCAGAATTGTGTGTTATAAAGTCAGAATTGCATGATATAAAGTCAGAATTGCGAGATATAACATTGCGCTAAAGTATATAAAAGAGAAAAAACCTAAATTCTGACTTTTTCCTCAGAATTGCATATGTTTATATGTTCAACCTCACTCACTCACTCATACAACATCAATTATTCATCTTGGCAATACTTGCTAATGACTGTTTGTTGGGGTTAACCCTAACTACTTGTCTTGCTGGTTATATTGATATTTATTTGATCTTAAAAAAAAGAATAAACAGTGCTGGTTTCCCTGGTGTTATCTGAAACCTTATTCTCTGTTGGGTTCCATCATGACTATTAGTTTGTGTAGTGCTACACTTTGTGTGTTCTCTGCTTTCCATCTTCATTTTGGAGTAAAGAAATGTATGCAGGGTTTAAAGGAGAAGGGATTTTTCTCTCCTCTCCAACCTTTACTTCCCCGTAGATTAGCTTTCAGTTGGTAAATTTTTTTTCCGTTCTCTTTTAAAGATGGGATGAGGGGCGGGGGCCCCATTAAGTACCTTCGCTTTGGGCCCCCAATAGGCTATATGCACGCATAAGTTCCGCATTTGACGCAAGGATGCTCTTCTGTTTCCGGTTGGGGAGATTAAAGCGGAGGAAAACCGAGGAAAACGGGATTATGGGAGAGTCTTCAAAATGTACTGTCCTCTCGTCTTTGAAACGAAACTTTCATATGTTTAGATGTAATTTTATATATAGTTATGTTTATTTCATATAATTTTAAAAAGAAGCATAAACACAACGAGGGGTGTCTGTTTTGTCTGTTTTTGTGACTAACGTTTCTTTAGTATAACCATGGAGTATAAAATTCAATATAAATTCTTGGTATTGCATTGGACTCTACGATCGGCGGAAGTTATCGAGCATCCTTAACCCTTCACCGGAAATACCGCCGTGCATAGAGCCCATTTGCTAAATCTGCCACTGGGCTGAAATAAGCTTCCATATTAACAAACATCTTTTGAACAATCAGAACCTTTGACTTTAGGCCAATAAATACTGTGTTTTTTTACTGTGTTATGATTATATAATACTGTGGACAGTGGTCACTCAACTGTAGGCTACTAATAAATGTCAGAAATATTCTCTCGGTGAAAAGCACTTGTATACTAATACTTGACTACAGTTTTTGAGGAAACTAGGGTGTGCCATATTTATTTTTTGTGGGTCACATTCATTTTGTAGGTACATTACTCACCAGAGTAACTCAACCAAAACTGTTTCTGCAAAAGAGAAACAAAATGAATTCGTGACTTAAATTAAAATAATATGTCAGATGATTAATGATATTAAATAATATCTGAGTGAGTACCGTCCTCGTGTCGTCCTCGAACACCTCGCGCGCCTCCTCGTAATCGCAGATTTCTTCGATGCACTCGCGCTCGAGATTCCCGCTCTTCATCTCCTCAAGGAAAGAGTTCGCGCGCCTTACGCGCTGCAACACGGAACTGGCGCCATCTTTGTCAAGAAACACTGGAAACAACGAGGAACAGGTAGAACAGAAGTAGTTTGATAGTTATTTAACAGGCGGTCTATGTTGTTATGGATAAACGAGCGACGCGAACACTGGGCGCGCGGCCGCGAGTCACTTTGATTATTACGGGAGAGTTCATTTAGTTCGTGTCGCTCGCAATTCTTACCACCGATGGATCCGTGAAATATCAGGACACACAGCAACACAACAGCACAAGTGTTCATGGTCTCCTCTGGACACACGCGTGGTCGACGTTTCCTCTCAATCCTGATGGTGAGATAATGAGATGTCCCGATCGACCTGGAGCAAAGGGCTTCAGACACACTGATAATGAATAACAATTATTAGTGGACCAAGCTTTTATTTTAAAATCACCATGTAATCAAAATCCACAACTCTTCTTATTTTTATGGAATACTGCAGCTTTATTGAAAATGATTTATCGGTGCACATATTATCGTGTTAAATTCAAACCACAACCGTCCAATCAATTCCCCACAGAAAATCATGCCCCGCCCACATCTGTTCTTGTTCCAGAAGCTTCACTCGATAATATCCGACACAATAGAGGAGAGCAACTTATGCTGACTTCAAAAGTCTCACACAGAGTATTTTGAAATGGTACTAACAGTAATGTGAGAAACCACAATAAAAACGGGTTCTCCCTGGAACAACAACATACAAAGTATATGGTGAATTTATACTCACAATCGTGTGGATTCCCATTGGAACAACTGAAAAATGTGCACACACGCATTTATACATATGCATATTACCAAATATACACAGATAATTTTCATTCTATTGAATTGTTTATTTGTAAATGAGGTAATGAAGGCATTGAGAGGATAAAAATGTCAAACAATGAGCAAATCAGACATAAATAGAGCAGAGCTCAAATTCAACTTTAATGCTTCACATGAGTAGAATTCGCCGCATGTTCATGGATCCATAGTGTGACGCATCACTACCACATTTATGATGGACAGATGCACTTTTATGATGGACAGATGCACTTTTATGATGAATAGATGCACTTTTCAAAACAGAAACACTTTTCAAAACAGACTTCAAAACAGAAACGGCAATTCACTGCCATTATAAAGCTTGGAAGAACCAGGACATTTTTTAATATAACTCTGATTGTATTCATCTGAAAGAATAAAGTCATATACACCTAGGATGGCTTGAGGGCGAGTAAATCATGGACTAATTTAAATTTTTGGGTGAACTACCCCTTTAAATCTTCACTTGCGTAGAGTTGGCCGTATGCTCGTGGATCCACTGCAGGTAGTTGGAGACGCGCGTGTAGATGCCGTAAGATCCCGGTCGAGCGCAGCCTTTCCCCCAGCTCACGATTCCCAGCAGGAACGTGGTGTTTCTGTAGCGGGTCACTAGCGGGCCGCCGCTGTCGCCTTTACATGAGTCCTGCTTTCCCTCGATGTACCCGGCGCAGAACATGTTATCGGTGAGCGCGAGTTTGCTGCTCGTCACACACTCCTGCGTGCGAATGCGCGGCACCTGGAGTCGGCGCAGTAAACGTGAGGTGGGTCCTTCCTCGCTGCGTTTGCCCCACCCGCTCACCGTGTGCTTGCTAACGGCCCACAGCACGCGCTCCGCCATGTCGCGCACCGGCAGGCACACGGGCACGGCGTACGCGCTGTAGACGACGGGTCTGCGCAGACGCAGCAGGGCGATGTCACTGTCTGCGGTCTCCGGCACGTAGCCGGGGTGCATTAGCATCTCCTCCACCTGGATCACCTGTTCTGTGCCTTCGTCCACCTCGATGTCGTGCTCACCTGAGTCACAGGCCGACAGAACACAAGAATTAGTCATTAACAATCCTATAATGCCCTTTTCACAAGATGTAAAGTCAAGTCTCTGATCAGTGTGTATGTGGAGTTTTAGCTCACGATACCCCACAGATATTTGTTACAGCATGTTAAAAGTGCCATTTTTTGAGGGTGAGCAAAAACACGGCATTTGTGTGTCTGTCCCTTTAAATGCAAATGAGCTGGCTGCGGCTCGGCACAGGGGGCGGAGCTTCAATTTTCTCTTCTTGATAAAATTGTTTTTTAATTAATACGAATGACATAATTGTCAGCTACGGGTTTGTTAGAATGCAATAGTTTTACTGTTTTTGTCCTGACTATTTACATACTACTGATTGTCTATTTAAAAAATCACAGCCAATCAGAAGAGCGTGTGGGCGGAGTCTCTCGGCAAGTGCACTGCAAGCGCAACCAAAATCAATCAAAAATCACAGCCAATCAGAAGAGCGTGTGTAACACTTCTGCTGTGTGTACCTGCGACGATCTTGAGAAACTTGACGTGGATCTTCTCTAAACAGTGAGCGGCTGTGAGGATCCATGTGGGTTTATAGATCACACCTCCACAGAAGCCCTTCTCTCCGTACTTCAGCAGCACCTGTCTCACACACACACACACACACACACACACACACACACACACACACACACACACACACACACACACACACACACACACACACAGAGACCCACGCACGCACACACACACACACACACGCACACACACACAGACACAGAGACACACGCACGCACACACACACGCACACACACACACACATGCACACACACATGCACACACACACAGACACAGAGACACACACGCACGCATGCACGCACACACACACACACACACACACAGGTGTTTGACGGTAATGACACATGAACGTGTGTGTTCTGTGACGGTGACCTCTGTACCTGCCACGGACAGTGACCTTTAGGACATTCGGCTCCACCAACGATTCGAGATCGGAGATCCTGAAGGTTCGTAGCAGAACCTCCACCCTGAAGAAGTGGAACCTTCCCACACGGAAACGCCTCTGTAACACACGGACCATCATAATGGTTTAATTCTATAATTTATATCCATCATAAAAGTGCATCTATCCAGCATAAAAGTGCATCTGTCCATCATAAAGCTTAGAAGAGCCAGGATATGTTTTAATATAACTCAGATTGTGTTCGTCTGAATGAATAAAGTCATATACACCTAGGATGGCTTGAGGGCGAGTAAATCATGGGCTAATTTTCATTTTTGAGTGAACTGTCCCTTTAATCATGTCTGTAGTGTTTGCTGCTGTATTAAACCGCTGGGCATGAAAGGGAGTCTGGCACAAGAACACATGTGGAGTTTGGCTTGATTGATTTGTGATATTCTCACCGTGTGTCTGGCAGCTCTGAGCGTCTGACTCGAGGAAGTACCCATCGGCACAGGAGCAGTTGCGCTGGCCGTGCTCCTCCACGCAGAAGTGCTCGCAGTGACCGTTCTCGTGCAGACAGGAGTCCGGAACACCTCGCGTCTCTGAGGAGGAAAACAGTTGTTGTTTGTGCTAATTGAGTTAAAGTGAAGGTCTAATAGAGTTAAAGTGAAGGTCTAATAGAGTTAAAGTGAAGGTCTAATAGAGTTAAAGTGATGGGCTAATAGAGTAAAAGTGAATGTCTAATAGAGTTATAGAGTTGGTGAGTGAGTAATAGAGTTGGTGAGTGAGTAATAGAGTTGCTGAGTGAGTAATAGAGTTGCTGAGTGAGTTGCTAATAGAGTTGCTGAGTGAGTAATAGAGTTGCTGAGTGAGTAATAGAGTTGCTGAGTGAGTTGCTAATAGAGTTGCTGAGTGAGTTGCTAATAGAGTTGCTGAGTGAGTAATAGAGTTGCTGAGTGAGTAATAGAGTTGCTGAGTGAGAAATAGAGTTGCTGAGTGAGTAATAGAGTTGCTGAATGAGTAATAGAGTTGCTGAGTGAGTAATAGAGTTGCTGAGGGAGTAATAGAGTTGCTGAGGGAGTAATAGAGTTGCTGAGTGAGTTGCTAATAGAGTTGCTGAGTGAGTTGCTAATAGAGTTGCTGAGTGAGTAATAGAGTTGTTGAGTGAGTAATAGAGTTGCTGAGTGAGTAATAGAGTTGCTGAGTGAGTAATAAGTTGTTGAGTGAGTAATAGAGTTGCTGAGTGAGTAATAGAGTTGCTGAGGGAGTAATAGAGTTGCTGAGTGAGTAATAGAGTTGCTGAGTGAGTAATAGAGTTGCTGAATGAGTTGCTAATAGAGTTGCTGAGGGAGTAATAGAGTTGCTGAGTGAGTTGCTAATAGAGTTGCTGAGTGAGTAATAGAGTTGCTGAGTGAGTAATAGAGTTGTTGAGTGAGTAATAGAGTTGCTGAGTGAGTAATAGAGTTGCTGAGTGAGTAATAGAGTTGCTGAGTGAGTAATAGAGTTGCTGAGGGAGTAATAGAGTTGCTGAGGGAGTAATAGAGTTGCTGAGGGAGTAATAGAGTTGCTGAATGAGTTGCTAATAGAGTTGCTGAGGGAGTAATAGAGTTTCTGAGTGAGTAATAGAGTTGCTGAGTAAGTAATAGAGTTGCTGAGTGAGTAATAGAGTTGCTGAATGAGTTGCTAATAGAGTTGCTGAGGGAGTAATAGAGTTGCTGAGAGAGTAATAGAGTTGCTGAGTGAGTTGCTAATAGAGTTGCTGAGTGAGTAATAGAGTTGCTGAGTGAGTAATAGAGTTGTTGAGTGAGTAATAGAGTTGCTGAGTGAGTAATAGAGTTGCTGAGTGAGTAATAGAGTTGCTGAGGGAGTAATAGAGTTGCTGAGGGAGTAATAGAGTTGCTGAGTGAGTAATAGAGTTGCTGAGTGAGTAATAGAGTTGCTGAGTGAGTAATAGAGTTGCTGAGTGAGTAATAGAGTTGCTGAGGGAGTAATAGAGTTGCTGAGGGAGTAATAGAGTTGCTGAATGAGTTGCTAATAGAGTTGCTGAGGGAGTAATAGAGTTGCTGAGGGAGTAATAGAGTTGCTGAGTGAGTAATAGAGTTGCTGAGTGAGTAATAGAGTTGCTGAATGAGTTGCTAATAGAGTTGCTGAATGAGTTGCTAATAGAGTTGCTGAGGGAGTAATAGAGTTGCTGAGGGAGTAATAGAGTTGCTGAGTAAGTTGCTAATAGAGTTGCTGAGTGAGTTGCTAATAGAGTTGCTGAGGGAGTAATAGAGTTGCTGAGGGGGTAATAGAGTTGCTGAGGGAGTAATATAGTTGCTGAGTGAGTTGCTAATAGAGTTGCTGAGTGAGTAATAGAGTTGCTGAGTGAGTAATAGAGTTGTTACACACACATGAACTTACATATACACATATACACATGCATCCCCCCACACCCCATCCCACGCCTTCGCCGCTTCGTACCTACAGCCTGGCAGGCGGGTCTGTGACCAGCGCCGAGAATGGCTGCAGGACCGGATGCTGCTTGCCTGGGCTGGACAATTCCATCCCCCACTCCCCACACGTGTTGCAATGTCTTGTTCATGTTGTTGTACTGTTTATGTGCTAATGTTGCTGAGGTGTTTTTTTCCTGTTCCCAGACTGTACTCCTTACAGGAGCATAGTCTGGGGGTCGCCTTTTTTTTCACCTCACCTCTCCTCATGTCATGCTGTATTTTTTCTCAAGATTGGCGCTGATTATAGCAGCCATGGTAGCATCTTGCTACCGAAGCACATTCCTTGTGTGTGAAAGCACTACTTGGCAATAAAGCTGATTCTGATTCTGATTCTGATTCTGTTGAGTGAGTAATAGAGTTGCTGAATGAGTAATAGAGTTGCTGAGTGAGTAATAGAGTTGCTGAGTGAGTTGCTAATAGAGTTGCTGAGTGAGTAATAGAGTTGCTGAGTGAGTAATAGAGTTGCTGAGTGAGTTGCTAATAGAGTTGCTGAGTGAGTAATAGAGTTGCTGAGTGAGTTGCTAATAGAGTTGCTGAGTGAGTAATAGAGTTGCTGAGTGAGTTGCTAATAGAGTTGCTGAGTGAGTAGAGTTGCTGAGTGAGTAATAGAGTTGCTGAGTGAGTTGCTAATAGAGTTGCTGAGTGAGTAATAGAGTTGCTGAGTGAGTAATAGAGTTGCTGAGTGAGTTGCTAATAGAGTTGCTGAGTGAGTAATAGAGTAGCTGAGTGAGTAATAGAGTTGCTGAGTGAGTTGCTAATAGAGTTGCTGAGTGAGTAATAGAGTTGCTGAGTGAGTTGCTAATAGAGTTGCTGAGTGAGTTGCTAATAGAGTTGCTGAGTGAGTAATAGAGTTGCTGAGTGAGTAATAGAGTTGCTGAGTGAGTTGCTAATAGAGTTGCTGAGTGAGTAAAAGAGTTGCTGAGTGAGTAATAGAGTTGCTGAGTGAGTTGCTAATAGAGTTGCTGAGTGAGTAATAGAGTTGCTGAGTGAGTAATAGAGTTGCTGAGTGAGTAATAGAGTTGCTGAGTGAGTAATAGAGTTGCTGAGTGAGTTGTAATAGAGTTGCTGAGTGAGTAATAGAGTTGCTGAGTGAGTTGCTGAGTGAGTAATAGAGTGCTGAGTGAGTAATAGAGTTGCTGAGTGAGTAATAGAGTTGCTGAGTGAGTTGCTAATAGAGTTGCTGAGTGAGTAATAGAGTAGCTGAGTGAGTAATAGAGTTGCTGAGTGAGTTGCTAATAGAGTTGCTGAGTGAGTAATAGAGTAGCTGAGTGAGTAATAGAGTTGCTGAGTGAGTTGCTAATAGAGTTGCTGAGTGAGTAGAGTATGCTGAGTGAGTAATAGAGTTGCTGAGTGAGTTGCTAATAGAGTTGCTGAGTGAGTTGCTAATAGAGTTGCTGAGTGAGTAATAGAGTAGCTGAGTGAGTAATAGAGTTGCTGAGTGAGTAATAGAGTAGCTGAGTGAGTAATAGAGTTGCTGAGTGAGTAGAGTGCTGAGTGAGTAATAGAGTTGCTGAGTGAGTAATAGAGTTGCTGAGTGAGTAATAGAGTTGCTGAGTGAGTAATAGAGTTGCTGAGTGAGTAATAGAGTTGCTGAGTGAGTTGCTAATAGAGTTGCTGAGTGAGTAATAGAGTTGCTGAGTGAGTAATAGAGTTGCTGAGTGAGTAATAGAGTTGCTGAGTGAGTAATAGAGTTGCTGAGTGAGTTGCTAATAGAGTTGCTGAGTGAGTAATAGAGTAGCTGAGTGAGTAATAGAGTTGCTGAGTGAGTTGCTAATAGAGTTGCTGAGTGAGTAATAGAGTTGCTGAGTGAGTAGAGTTGCTGAGTGAGTAGAGTTGCTGAGTGAGTAATAGAGTTGCTGAGTGAGTTGCTAATAGAGTTGCTGAGTGAGGTCTCACCGCGCTCACAGGAGCGTCCGCTAAAGCCCGGCGCACACAGACACATGAAGGAATCTGCGCTGGGACTCGTGCACAGACCGTTGTTCTCACACGGGTTTGATGCGCAGTGATCTTTCACTACAGAAGAATAAACATTCATCTTTATTACGCAGAAAATGTAATTTAGGAAAAAGTCACATATCTTTAAAACTCACCATCGTAGATCTCCCAGAACTCGTTCTGTGTGGAGACATGAGTTAGATAGTGTCTTATTAAGGCATCTTTACTCATATTTCAGACATATTCAAAATAGTATTAAAGTATACATTAGCCTCAGACTTTATAACACATCTTTCTCTCGTTGGTCAACATGACTCGAAACCATACAATTATACTGCATTTTACTTGTTTGTCCAGAAAGTTTATTTGATTTCATTTTAACAATATTTTTTAATGCAATTTCTTTGGAGATTTTGTGTTATTTTTTATTTTGTTTACCTTTAAATTAGTAGATTTGATCAATAAATAATAAATATAGAGTTATTTAAGCACATTCCTCACATTCTTAAACTCAAAATAACTCATGCATAACTCTTTTAATTCAGCTGTAAATATCTGACATCGGGAGTCTTTGAGCTCTTGTGTAAATATAATAATATCAGATGATATTTGATGACTCTAGATGGGCTTATATCTCTATATGGAGTAAATGATGTTCCTCTGGGTCCTAAAGTCAGTTTCTCTTCAGTGTGCGTTCACACACACATCTACACATTATACTATCAGTTACTGCTAAAGTTTGAGCATTTTTAGTTTGAATTCTGAGCATTTGTAGGTTTTTCTGTGTGAACTGAAGCATTCCTCACATTCCACTCATTCCTAAGAGAGTCAGATTGACCCGAGAGGGAAGGATTTGGTACTTTCTAAAATTTCAACCACAAAACTCCTCGAATCCATTACATTAGTTTTTTGTGTGTATTCGTGGTTCACGTGCGAGACCTGGACTCCTCCAATGAACACTCAACTTTTAAAATGACCCGAGGGAAGGATGAGGGGAAAAGCAGTTTAAGAATAAGTTACACTAGTTAACATGCATCAAGAATAGTGCTGTCAGTCACTGAGTGTGTGTGTGTGTGTGTGTGTGTCTCTGAGAATGTGTGTGTGTGCGTGTGTCACTGAGAGAGTGTGTGTGTGTCTCTGAGAGTGAGTGTGTGTGTGTGTGTCTCTGAGAGTTTGTGCGTGTGTCTCTGAGAGTGTGTGTGTGTGTGTGTGTGTGTGTGTGTGTGTGTGTGTGTGTGTGTGTGTTGTGTGTGTGTGTGTGTGTGTGTGTGTGTGTCTCTGAGAGTGTGTGTGTGTGACCCTGACCGTGGCTTCGGTGTGTTCGAACACCTCTCTCGCCTCCTCATACGAGCACTTCTCCTCCAGACACTCTCTCTCCAGATTCCCCGTCTTCATCTCCTCGAACCAGCCCGAGTTCTCTCGCCTGCTCCGGGTCAGAACCTCGTGAGCCCCGTCCCGAGCCATGAACACTGGACACACATACAACATTAACACCACTCATTATTAACACTCCTGCGCCTGGCTGTATAGTGTGTGTGTGTGTGTGTGTGTGTGTGTGTGTGTGTGTGTGTGTGTGTGTGTGTGGGTGTATATATGTGTGTGTGTGTGTGTGTGTGTGTGTGTGTGTGTGTGTGTGTGTGTGTGTGTGTGTGGGTGTTTACCTGTGGCCGCCTGAGAACAGTAAAGACTTAAGAGGACGTGAAAGCCCGACAGGAGACGCATGTTGATCAGCGCTTCAGTTCTTCTGCTGGAGGATCAAAGGTCTGAAGTCTAAACACTCTCCAGCTCGATGAACACGCACACACACACACACACACACACACACACACACACACACTCACTCACGCACACACTCCCTCGCTCACTCACACACACGCACACACACACACACACACGCACTCCCTCGCTCACTCACACACACACACACACACACACACACACACACACACACACACACACACACACACACACACACACAAGACAAGGACAACATTTGAAAAAAGATTTTATTTTGGATACACAGTACAATTTTGACACATGTTCTGCCAGTGTGTGTTATATATTCTCACTTGCATGTGTCCTGAAAGGTGAAGTGTGTCATTTTTTTTAATTGCAAAAGTAACTAAAATTATCTGGTGTTAATTTTCCTTCACGATGATAAACACTGTAAGTCTCGGCCCTGACTCATGAAACATGTCACTCTTCAGGAAGTCCGTCCAAAATTACCAATTTAACTTGGAATATGGCATAAAGTAAAGCCAATGTTACTGTAATCTCCTGTTATCACTGTAAAGCTGCTGTCAAACTCTATAGTGTTAAAGCGTGTAGAAATGCAGTGTTTACATCATGTGTTCATGAGAACAAAATCATCACTTCCTGGCGCAAAATATCAGTTCTAAAACTGTAGATAATCTGAAAAAGAGCACGATTGCAGAAACTTTGCGGATATTTTGAGCCAATTTCTCTTGAACACATGAGATGGAAACTTTGCTTCATTTGAAATATTTTATGCGCTATTCCATTTTTGCGCACAAGACACATGAGTTTGTTGTTGTGCATTGATGGATTTACTCGGTAAATATATCGTAGTTTATGTGCAGGATTCATTTTTCAACGTGCAAAAACTTCGGACTCAGTGTGAGCATAAAACCTGAAGACACACTTCCCCTTTTAAATCACATTCAGAAACTTTTGTTTCCCCACAAGAGCTCAAAGACTCCCTATGTCAGATATTTACAGCTGAATCAAAAGAGTTATGCTTGAAATTGTGAGTTATTTTGAATTTAAGTTGAAAGAATGTGAGGAATGTGTTTAAAGGTCCCATATTGTACTTTCTGAAGTTTTATTTTAGGTTTTTATGTCCTTAAGAATATATATTTGCAGTATAAAGTACCAAAAATCATCTCAATATATGTTTCCAGCTCTTTCTCTCAGGAGCCAACATGACATCATGACTTTTGCGTAAACATACACGCCACTTTCAAGTCAAGTGGCGTGTTATTTATACGCATTTTCAGCTATCCGCGTGTATGCGTGTATATCTACGCCGTTATGTCCGAGTGATTCCGCGTGTATGTACACGCTGTTAAAAATCCGAGCGAAATAAAGCCAAATTTTGATATACATCTGGGGAGCGATATTTTTCTTACTAGGATGGTAGGGGAAGACTCATAAATGGTATTAACCAGTGACGGGTAGGTTTAGGGACGGGGTTGGGGTAGGTCATATATTTATATATACAGTAATGTAACGTTAAGTCAACGGCGTTCATAAACACGCTGAAAAGCGATTTTGCGTGTTGATAGCACGCCAAAAATGGAAATACGAATTGGCGTGTCATACATACGCAGTTTCATGAGCTCAGTCTGCAGGAGCTCTGCCAAGAACAGCTGGAGTTTGGCCCGTCTACTTAATATTCATGAGCCTCTCTTCTGATTGGCCTGTTGTTTTCTGAGTGACCAACCATTGGTGACTGAGTAGTTGTGACATCACAAATATACGGAAGTAACAAAAAGGCACAGCTACTTTTACTTTCATGTGTGTGTGGATCCACTGTTCTGAAACTTATATAGTAGTTTAATATAGCCTAGATCTCTATTATCATGAAAAAAGCCAGGAAATTTCAGTTTTGACAATATGGGACCTTTAAATTACTATTTATTTATTATTTATTGATCAAATATAGTCATTTAAAGGTAAATAAAATAAAAAAGAACCAAAAAATTGCATTAAAAAATAGAAAAAATATAATCAAAATGAAATAAAATAAGCTTTCTGAAAAAAGAAAAAGAAAAATAGATGTATAATTTCATTAATTCTGACCCGCGAGGGAAAGCTGCGTTACACAGAATAACATTCAGAAACTCTTGTTCATGCGCTGGCCACACTCTTCACAATCCACTCCACAAAGACGGACACGCGCGTGTAGATGCCGTACACGCCGGCGCTAGCGCAGCCTTTCCCCCAGCTCACGATCCCGGTCAGGAACCATGTGTTCCGGTAGCGAGTGACGAGCGGGCCGCCGCTGTCCCCCTGACACGAGTCCCGGCCGCCCTCCAGGAACCCGGCGCACAGCATGTTCCTGCTCACCTTCAGCCCGGACCGCGCCCGACACTCGTCCAGCGAGACCCGAGGCACCTCCAGCCTCTGCAGAACCACCGACACCGGGCCGGACTGGGTCAGGCGCCCCCAGCCGCTCACCGTCGACATGTGCACCGCCGCCAGCGTGCGGACGAACGTGCCGTTAGCGGGGGGGAGGCAGATCGGCACGGCGAAGCGGTCGAGTGTGACGGGGCGGGCGAGGCGCAGCAGGGCGATGTCACTGTCCGCGCTGGAGTGGTTATACCACGGGTGCACCAGCACTGTAGACACCGCCCTCGTCTGCTCGGTTCCCTCGTCTTTATCGAGGATGTGTTCGCCTACAGGAGACACAACATTTCAAACCAAAACAACAGTTCCAGCGTTAGGCGAAAAACTCCTCGCATTAAACAACAAACAAGTCCCTCCAGAAAAACGCGATTATGCAATAATTCAATGCACAATCCGCATATTTATTCAAATACGCCGCACTTTCGAAAAGCTGTAAAACAGGAAGCACACATTACATTTTTTTATATTTTATTTATTAATTTTTACAGAAGTTGTAACATATTCCTTGTCTAAAGCTCCAGAACTTGTTTGACTCATCAATGTTTTGTAAGTTTGAGTCATGTGTGCATTAAAGGTACAATATGTAGGATTTTTGCAGTAAAATATCCTAAAACCACTAGGTCAATCTCATATATTTTGTTTAGTTGATTACTCACAATATCCCAAATGTTTCCAACTATTTGTAAATCGTGTGAAAATTGTGATTTTAAGCAAGGAAACGGGGCGTGAGCAGCGGTGAGGAGTCGCCAGTCAATGATGTCATATCCACGTTAGCCTAGGTTTCCACCATTGTTTCCACTCGTACTGCCATAGTAAACATGGCGACAGACGTGGACAACTGGGTTATGCCTAGCAGGACGCTCACGCTGTTGTTGTTTTGTTCAAACATTATGGACCATGGCAAGCAGACTTTGAGACAAAAAGAGACTAAAACGAAGATCAACATGTTTCGAGATGCGAGAGCTCCACGTCCGCGACTAACTTCCACTCGACAGAGACGCGAGTGTTGATGTACTTTATTAGACAGGAGAGCAAATGCACATAAAACTAATCAATGTTATTTAGTTCAACATGATGAAATGTTAGAATATGATCTGTATGTTATTCTAATGTTGATCTAGCTTACTTAGTCTCATACAGCCAACAAACAACCCAACTAACAACATTCAACACACTCAAATGCGTTTAGTGTGATAGTGTAACTGTTAGAGCGAGTGAAACAGCGCTGCGTTACCTCAAGCTTTATTCCTCTAATAAACTGACCTGTGTGAGTATTAATTCAGCACTTGCGCGTAGTTGGGTAGAATGAAATGTCCTTATTCCTTTATATCCGCGGGACTGGCGTTGCGTGTGGCGCTGGTGTACGTCTAGCAATCGCTCCTGCTTGACCACAGTCATGTTAAAAACATCAGTGTATTCACTCATCCATAAAAGATCCATCAGCTTGACGACAAGATCCATAATTACGCTTAATGCGGAATATACGTCATCAATATACGCCTTTGTTATTGTAAGAGGTTAGCGACCCCTGGTGGAGAAAAATCCTACATATTGTACTTTTAAGCTCTGAAATAAAACAAGATGAACTGAAATATTCCAGCACTTTCTGTGATGTAGTGTGCTTAGTAGTGGTAGTAGCCTAGTGAGAATAGGGAACAGGGGAATCACTTTCTCTTTTCATCAAACCGCAGTTTTTGCAAGTTCCCGCAATTTCATAGCATAAAAGTGCATAAATATCTGCATATTCCATCGCATTAAAAAAAAAAAAAACGTGCCGCATAAACAAGGATTTTTGCCCACAACAATCACAAAAAAACTCGACATTTTTCTGGAAGGACTGACAAGTAAAAGTAAGCCCAGCACAGCTGAGAAAAAGTACAGCAAAAGTAACGTAACACACTTTTTTGACGAGTAACGCAATATTGTAATGCATTACTTTTAAACTTAACTTTCCTCAACACTGAAGAAAAGCCGGAAGTTTTGGTTCTTATATGGCATCACAAAGCTTAAGTGGGAGAAGATCGATCTTTTAAAACACTAATGTTGACATGATATAAACGCAGCATTACTGGAGTTTCACTTCACAAACCAAGGACCTTCTTACCGACTGTCACTTGTAAGATACTTGGATCCCGATTCCAGACACAGTGAGCCGCGGTGAGAATCCACTGGGAGTCTAGAAGAACTCCTCCACATTTATACACTCCAGAAAGCTGTAGGGACGCCTGTGGAGAACATGCACACAAATAACAGATCTTTATCAGCACTGATGTTTCCATGAAGAACCTTTAACATACAGTCACACATTTATTCAGACAACTTCAACATTTCTTATATCATCACAGTTTATTCGCTACAGTTTAGAAAATGGTAATAAAATATGACAAGAGTTAAACTATGTCTGAACAAATTCATCTTGATAAAAAAGTGTCTGAATAATTTTTGGTCCCAAATTTCTATACATTTCACTCATTAGCCTAGCCTCATCACATGCTGTTTTGCGATCAAATTGGTATATCGAATTGATTTGTTTCCATTCATTTTCGCACAACATTCAAGCAAACATTTGCAAACAAAGTTTTGCTAGACAAAATGGACGCACCATAATAACGCATAATAACGCCATTTCGTGCGATAATAACGCCATAATAACGCCATAATAACGCAGAATAACGGCATTTTGCGCCATAATAACGCCATTTCGCGCCATAATAACGCCATATTAACACCCTAATATCGCGCCATAATAACGTTTCCATCAGCGTATATCGCATAAGCCGTTTATCCATCAAGATAAAATCCCATGTTACTGTTTCCATAAGGCATTTTCATTCGATATCACTTAATGCGAATAAAAACGTGTGGATGGAAACATAGCTAGTGTATTAAGAATTATTGTGTATAATATGTCACAGTTTACTTTATTCTGCTCTTCTCACTCACATAAATTAACTATAGTGTCCTGCACACACTAGTGGAACAATATAAAAAATGATATCTGGTGTCTTTCCATTCTACAAAAGGTTTGTAAAACGTTCTTCACACTAAGAAAAAACGGTTCTTTACTGAAAGGTTCTTCGAATCACTGCAAAAAAACAACCTTTTGGCACTTTTATTTTCGAGAGTGTAAAGAGGAAGATGTTGATCCTGGATAATGTGGTCTTGAATGCTCACCTGCCACGGGCACTGCCCTTTCGGACACACGTCCCCCTTCACTATCCTGGGACCCACTCCCTTCTCCACCAGACGCCCACAGGGGAAAACATCTGAGAAACACAACATGGGTTAACGTGGACAACACTGTGGCCTTACAGACCCAACCGGAGGAGTTACTGCTATCCAGAACATATTATATCTGTAACCCATTATAGTGGGCGAGAGAAGAGTCGCGTGTTTGATGACCTACTACTCCCAAAGTGATCTTTCAATCTGATGGACACTTTTCTATCCCATGAGGCCATGGCAGAAGAGTTGGCATGAAAGTACATAATACTTTTTTTAACAGTCACAAAGTTCTTATTCAAATGAAGCACCAACTAAATACTCAAAAAGTAAAGGTTCTGAAAGGAGCCATTCTGGGTTATCCAGAGAAAGTTTTCAGTTCTTAAAGGGTAATTTCTACAAAAAATTAACATTCTTTCATCATTTACTCCACATGTTGTTTCAAACCCGTAAGATTTTTGTAACTCAAATAAAGATCTTGATGAAATCTGAGTTTTCTGTCGCTCCATTGACAGTCTGTGCAACTACCGCTGTGACGCTTCAAAAAGTTCATAAAGAGATCGTAAAACTAATCTATATGAATCGAGCGGTTTAATCCACATTTTCTGAAGACACTCGATCGCTTTAATGATGAACAGATTGAAGTCACATGTAAACGTTCATCAACTCACACCCGCTGTGTAAACAGAAGCTCAAGCTTGTTGATGTGTGAGAAGCGATGAGGTTTATTATCGTGTGTTATGCAGCATGATCCAGCTTCTGTTTATGTTCACTGATCGATGTTAAATGTGCATGAAAGCCTAAATTCAGTCTGTTCATCATATAGAGCCATCGAGTGTCTTC
>CM070819.1:53754758-53777258 GCA_036326025.1 Chrosomus eos
CATGATGTAGTCAGCCAGATCCGGGCCGGATCCAGATCAGATGGAGGACCTGAGCCTAGACACGACCACAACACATGATGTAGTCAGCCGGATCCGGACCGTATCCAGATCAGATGGAGGACCTGAGCCTAGACACGACCACAACACATGATGTAGTCAGCCGGATCCGGGCCGGATCCAGATCAGATGGAGGACCTGAGCCTAGACACGTCCACAACACATGATGTAGTCAGCCAGATCCGGGCCGTATCCAGATCAGATGGAGGACCTGAGCCTAGACACGACCACAACACATGATGTAGTCAGCCGGATCCGGACCGTATCCAGATCAGATGGAGGACCTGCGCCTAGACACGACCACAACACATGATGTAGTCAGCCGGATCCGGGCCGTATCCAGATCAGATGGAGGACCTGCGCCTAGACACGACCACAACATATGATGTAGTCAGCCGGATCCGGACCGTATCCAGATCAGATGGAGGACCTGAGCCTAGACACGACCACAACACATGATGTAGTCAGCCGGATCCGAGCCGTATCCAGATCAGATGGAGGACCTGAGTCTAGACACGACCACAACACATGATGTAGTCAGCCGGATCCGGGCCATATCCAGATCAGATGGAGGACCTGAGCCTAGACACGACCACAACGCATGATGTAGTCAGCCGGATCCGGGCCGTATCCAGATCAGATGGAGGACCTGCGCCTAGACACGACCACAACACATGATGTAGTCAGCCGGATCCGGGCCGTATCCAGATCAGATGGAGGACCTGAGCCTAGACACGACCACAACACATGATGTAGTCAGCCGGATCCGGGCCGTATCCAGATCAGATGGAGGACCTGGCCTAGACACGACCACAACACATGATGTAGTCAGCCGGATCCGGGCCGTATCCAGATCAGATGGAGGACCTGAGCCTAGACACGACCACAACACATGATGTAGTCAGCCGATCTGGGCCGTATCCAGATCAGATGCGGACCTGAGCCTAGACTCGACCACAACACATGATGTAGTCAGCCGGATCCAGGCCGTATCCAGATCAGATGGAGGACCTGCGCCTAGACACGACCACAACACATGATGTAGTCAGCCGGATCCGGGCCGTATCCAGATCAGATGGGACCTGAGCCTAGACACGACCACAACACATGATGTAGTCAGCCGATCCGGGCCGTATCAGATCAGATGGAGGACCTGAGCCTAGACACGACCACAACACATGATGTAGTCAGCCGGATCCGGGCCGTATCCAGATCAGATGGAGGACCTGAGCCTAGACACGACCACAACACATGATGTAGTCAGCCGGATCCGGCCGTATCCAGATCAGATGGAGGACCTGCGCCTAGACACGACCACAACACATGATGTAGTCAGCCGGATCCGGGCCGTATCCAGATCAGATGCTGGACCTGAGCCTAGACACGACCACAACACATGATGTAGTCAGCCGGATCCGGGCCGTATCCAGATCAGATGGGGACCTGAGCCTAGACCGACCACAACACATGATGTAGTCAGCCGGATCCGGGCCGTATCCAGATCAGATGGGACCTGAGCCTAGACTCGACCACAACACATGATGTAGTCAGCCGATCCGGGCCGTATCCAGATCAGATGGAGGACCTGCGCCTAGACACGACCACAACACATGATGTAGTCAGCCGGATCCGGGCCGTATCTAGATCAGATGCTGGACCTGAGCCTAGACTCGACCACAACACATGATGTAGTCAGCCGATCCGGGCCGTATCTAGATCAGATGGAGGACCTGGCCTAGACCGACCACAACACATGATGTAGTCAGCCGGATCCGGCCGTATCAGATCAGATGCTGGACCTGAGCCTAGACTCGACCACAACACATGATGTAGTCAGCCGATCCGGGCCGTATCCAGATCAGATGGGACCTGCGCCTAGACCGACCACAACACATGATGTAGTCAGCCGGATCCGGCCGTATCCAGATCAATGCTGGACCTGAGCCTAGACCGACCACAACACATGATGTAGTCAGCCGATCCGGGCCGTATCAGATCAGATGGAGGACCTGCGCCTAGACACGACCACAACACATGATGTAGTCAGCCGATCCGGGCCGATCAGATCAGATGGGGACCTGGCCTAGACACGACCACAACACATGATGTAGTCAGCCGATCCGGCCGTATCCAGATCAGATGGAGACCTGGCCTAGACACGACCACAACACATGATGTAGTCAGCCGATCCGGGCCGTATCCAGATCAGATGGGGACCTGGCCTAGACCGACCACAACATGATGTAGTCAGCCGATCCGGGCCGTATCCAGATCAGATGGAGGACCTGCGCCTAGACACGACCACAACACATGATGTAGTCAGCCGATCCGGGCCGGATCCAGATCAGATGGAGGACCTGCGCCTAGACACGACCACAACACATGATGTAGTCAGCCGATCCGGGCCGATCCAGATCAGATGGAGGACCTGCGCCTAGACCGACCACAACACATGATGTAGTCAGCCGGATCCGGCCGTATCCAGATCAGATGGAGGACCTGCGCCTAGACACGACCACAACACATGATGTAGTCAGCCGATCCGGGCCGTATCTAGATCAGATGGAGGACCTGCGCCTAGACACGACCACAACACATGATGTAGTCAGCCGGATCCGGGCCGTATCCAGATCAGATGGAGGACCTGGCCTAGACACGACCACAACACATGATGTAGTCAGCCGATCCGGGCCGTATCCAGATCAGATGGGACCTGAGCCTAGACCGACCACAACACATGATGTAGTCAGCCGGATCCGGCCGTATCCAGATCAGATGGAGGACCTGGCCTAGACACGACCACAACACATGATGTAGTCAGCCGATCCGGGCCGTATCCAGATCAGATGGAGGACCTGGCCTAGACACGACCACAACACATGATGTAGTCAGCCGATCGGCCGTATCCAGATCAGATGGAGACCTGCGCTAGACACGACCACAACCATGATGTAGTCAGCCGATCCGGCCGTATCCAGATCAGATGGAGGACCTGAGCCTAGACACGACCACAACACATGATGTAGTCAGCCGGATCCGGGCCGTATCCAGATCAGATGAGGACTGAGCCTAGACACGACCACAACACATGATGTAGTCAGCCGATCCGGGCCGTATCCAGATCAGATGGAGGACCTGAGCCTAGACACGACCACAACACATGATGTAGTCAGCCGATCCGGCCGTATCCAGATCAGATGGAGGACCTGGCCTAGACACGCCACAACACATGATGTAGTCAGCCGGATCCGGGCCGTATCCAGATCAGATGGAGGACCTGAGCCTAGACACGACCACAACACATGATGTAGTCAGCCGGATCCGGGCCGTATCCAGATCAGATGGAGGACCTGGCCTAGACACGACCACAACACATGATGTAGTCAGCCGATCCGGGCCGTATCCAGATCAGATGAGGACCTGGCCTAGACACGACCACAACACATGATGTAGTCAGCCGGATCCGGACCGTATCCAGATCAGATGGAGGACCTGAGCCTAGACACGTCCACAACACATGATGTAGTCAGCCGGATCCGGGCCGTATCCAGATCAGATGGAGGACCTGAGCTAGACACGACCACAACACATGATGTAGTCAGCCGGATCCGGGCCGTATCCAGATCAGATGGAGGACCTGAGCCTAGACACGACCACAACACATGATGTAGTCAGCCGATCCGGGCCGTATCCAGATCAGATGGAGGACCTGCGCCTAGACACGACCACAACACATGATGTAGTCAGCCGGATCCGGACCGTATCCAGATCAGATGGAGGACCTGAGCCTAGACACGTCCACAACACATGATGTAGTCAGCCGGATCCGGGCCGTATCCAGATCAGATGGAGGACCTGAGCCTAGACACGACCACAACACATGATGTAGTCAGCCGATCCGGGCCGTATCCAGATCAGATGGAGGACCTGCGCCTAGACACGACCACAACACATGATGTAGTCAGCCGGATCCGGACCGTATCCAGATCAGATGGAGGACCTGCGCCTAGACACGACCACAACACATGATGTAGTCAGCCGGATCCGGGCCGTATCCAGATCAGATGGAGGACCTGCGCCTAGACACGACCACAACGCATCCCTGAAGTGTCAGCAGAGCTTGTGTCATCTAGTCTCTCCCTGTGAAGGCCTCATCCACACGACAGCATCGTCTCTGATCCTCAACAAACTCGTCTCTATACCGGCGTGACTCTGATCTTCATCCAGAAGAACTGGATAATATTCTGAATGTTCTGATCCAATCTGACCTCTGACCTGTAATGCTCCTGAATCATAATCACACTCTGTTGGGTCGTTGGCCAGAGGAGAACTGAGACTGAGACTGAGTTTCTCACAAGGTTTTTTCTCCATTCTGTCACTGATGGAGTTTTGGTTCCACTGTTGCTTTTGTCTTGCTTAGTTGAGGACATTTATTTAATATTCAACAATATTATTGATCTCCTGCATTGACAGCATTATATGAGAACAGAAATGAGCTGGACGATGACATCACAGTTTTCTCCAGAGCAGCTCTCTCTCTCTCTCTCTCTCTCTCTCTCTCTCTCTCTCTCTCTCTCTCTCTCTCTCTCTCTCTCTCTCTCTCTCTCTCTCTCTCTCTATATAATATATATATGAAGAGTTCAGATGCAAAAGCCTCTAAATGCCATCTGAAATTTTCTTCTAAAATGATCATTTTTATCAAGCTTGTATATTTAAATTCAGTAATTTCACTTAAATGACAATTAATGGGTAATTTTTCTTGCCATTTAAGTGAGATTATTGAACTTAAATATACGAGCTTGATAAAAATGATCATTTTAGAATAACATTTCAGATGGCATTTAGAGGCTTTTGCACCTGAACTCTTCGTATATATATATATTAATATATATATATATATATATATATATATATATATATATATATATATATATATATATATATATATATATAAATGAACTAAGTTAATAACTTTTTTTTTACTTTTTTACAACAGAAATGAACCATCACTGAACTGACTTACGCTGGACTGTGACGCTATTTTCTTCTAGAAACAAACTTTTTTGCATTATTTTCCTGTTATCTCTGTAAAGCTGCTTTGAAACACTCATTATTGTAAAAAGCGCTGTAGAAATAAAGGTGACACACACACACACACTCACACACTCACACACACTCACATGCACACGCACACACACACACACACACACACACACACACACACACACACACACACACACACACACACACACCACACCACACACACCACACACACACACACACACACACACACACACACACACGTTTGTTTTTGTGACTTATGAGGACATTCCATAGGCGTAATGGTTTTTATACTGGACAAACTATATATTCTATCCCCCTACACTGCCCCTGTCCCTAAACCTACCCATCACACACACACACACACACACACACACACACTGCCCCTGTCCCTAAACCTACCCCTTACAGGAGACATGCTGCATTTTAACATTTAAAAAAAAACATTGTTTTTTATGATTTTTAAGCTGTTTGAAATATGAGGACGCATGCAATGTCCTCATATTTCACGTGTAAGTTGTAATACCAGTGTAATACCGATGTCATTATACACATTTGTGTCCTCATATATCACAAAAACAAGCACACACACACACAACACACACACACACACACACACAACACACACACACCTTCCTACACACACCTGATGGGAGCCCGAAGCATTCTGGGACGGCGAGCAGCGCCAGGATCATGTGGAGGATCTTCACTGTGTTCAGCTGTGACTCCATGATGGGTTATCTTCTGGGTCGAAGTCTGCGGCTCTCCTGAGCTCTGGACACTCGTGGGCGTTCGGACAGAACATGATTACACAATGATCCTGTGTGACTGAAGCGCTTCTGTGTGTCGCCAGCAGAGGGAGCCACTCACACACACACTTCAACAACTCACACACACCAACACTTCAACAACTCACACACTCACTTCAACAACTCACACACTCACTTCAACAACTCACACACTCACTTCAACAACTCACACACTCACTTCAACAACTCACACACACACTTCAACAACTCACACACTCACTTCAACAACTCACACACACACACTTTAACAACTCACACACCTCACTTCAACAACTCACACACTCACTTCAACAACTCACACACTCACTTCATCAACTCACACACACACTTCAACAACTCACACACACACTCATCAACTCACACACTCACTTCATCAACTCACACACACACACTTTAACAACTCACACACTCACTTCAACAACTCACACACTCACTTCAACAACTCACACACTCACTTCAACAACTCACACACACACTTCAACAACTCACACACTCACTTCAACAACTCACACACACACTTCAACAACTCACACACACACTTCATCAACTCACACACTCACTTCATCAACTCACACACACACACTTTAACAACTCACACACTCACTTCAACAACTCACACACTCACTTCAACAACTCACACACTCACTTCAACAACTCACACACACACTTCAACAACCAGTCCCTCCAGGATTTCGCGATGTCGCGATCGCAACTATTAACGCAACTTCAACAAATCCACGTGAATTCAGTGCGCCTTGCAATTTTGACCAATCACCGCAACTTTTCTGCAACTTTGACCAATCATCGCGCCGCGGTCCCCCGCAAAGCGTCGTCATACGTCAGCAAACTCGCTTGTTTTGTTCAGAAGACGCGCAGCAGATGTGGGCTGCCAAGTGCCAACGTCTCACATTTAGGCTACCTACAAAAATAACAGCCAGTGTTGCCAACTTAGTGCCTTAAGTGACAAAAAAAGCGACTAGAGACAAATCTAGCGACTTTTTGGACAAACCTCAGTAACCAAATGTTGCCAGCACAATCCTGCGAGCGCGAGGTTTGCTTTCTTCTCCCTGCGTCCCTGTTCAGTGAACGGCTGATCGGAGCAGCGGCCGACAGACGTGAATGAGCAGTGTTGTTTCCACGGTGACGGACTTATCACTTATCTGCTTCTCCTTTGTTTTATATTTAAAGAATTTTCCATTTTATTTTACTTTCTTTTCTTGTGTTTATCACTTGTAATACTCACTATCACAGTGCATTAGTTCACCCAGTTCCCGAACTCTCTCAATTCAGATAATTTTTTTACACATAAAAAAATAGCTACTCGTTATATTGCCTGACAAAAAATAAATAAGGAAACGAGAACGGCTTTATTGGATATTCGGCTATATTATATTATATTATATTATATTATATCATAGTATTAAACTTTAGATTTTTCCACCATTTAACTTTTGTGGCTATTCCTAAGAAAACTGTATTTTCCACTTTATTAGTATTGGCATCTTTCAACATAAATGCTGCTTAATGTTTGTGAGGTTCTGCACATTTACATTTTTGCAGGTGCAGATCTTGTTTAAAAAAAGTTTAGTTTGTTAGATTTTGCTGTCTTTAAATCGTTTGTTTTGCCTTTTTATAAGGTTACTAAAGGTTAGTTAGTGGGTTTGTTCTCATTAACGTGTTACAAAGTGAGCACGTTTGTCTCTGAAGTAAATTCTGGACTACAATAGGCTAGACCAGATGGTGAACAATGTTTTCTGTGGGACATAATAAGGCCCTTTCGGGGTGGAATTTGGGCTTTTTCACTTAGTAAACCTGCACAAAAAAAAAGATATATAATACAATAAAGGAAGGGAAAAAGCATAATATAAGCACTTTAAGTAAAAATCTATCTACATTTGCAGTTTTAACCTAAAAACAAATGCAGAAGAACATCGCAACTTTCATCGCAACTTTTTGGAAAAGCGGCCGCAACATCAGGCATTTTAGGCCGCAACAATCACAAAAAAGGCCCGCGAAATCCTGGAGGGACTGAACAACTCACACACACACTTCAACAACTCACACACTCACTTCAACAACTCACACACCACACACAAATTCAACAACTCACACACTCACTTCAACAACTCACACACACACTTCAACAACTCACACACACACTTCATCAACTCACACACTCACTTCATCAACTCACACACACACACTTTAACAACTCACACACTCACTTCAACAACTCACACACACACTTCATCAACTCACACACTCACTTCATCAACTCACACACACACTTCAACAACTCACACACACACACTTCAACAACTCACACACACACTTTAACAACTCACACACGCACTTCATCAACTCACACACACACTTCATCAACTCACACACACACTTCAACAACTCACACACACACTTCAACAACTCACACACACACTTCATCAACTCACACACTCACTTCATCAACTCACACACCACTTCATCAACTCACACACGCACTTCATCAACTACACCCACTTCAACAACTCACACACCACTTCATCAACTCACACACTCACTTCATCAACTCACACACACACTTCAACAACTCACACACACACTTCAACAACTCACACACACACCTTCAACAACTCACACACACACTTCATCAACTCACACACACACTTCAACAACTCACACACACACTCAACAACTCACACACACACTTCATCAACTCACACACACACTTCAACAACTCACACACACACTTCAACAACTCAACACACACACTTCATCAACTCACACACACACTTCATCAACTCACACACGCACTTCATCAACTCACACACATCATCACTCACACCACTTCATCAACTCACACACACTTCACACTCACAACTCACTCAACAACTCACACACACACTTCATCAACTCACACACTCACTTCATCAACTCACACACACACTTCAACAACTCACACACACACTTCAACAACTCACACACACACTTCAACAACTCACACACTCACTTCAACAACTCACAAACCACTTCATCAACTCACACACTCACTTCAATCAACTCACACACACACTTCAACAACTCACACACACACTTCATCAACTCACACACTCACTTCATCAACTCACACACACACTTCACAACTCACACACTCACTTCACAACTCACACACTCACTTCAACAACTCACACACACACTTCAACAACTCACCACACACTCATCACTCACACAACTCACACACTCACTTCATCAACTCACACACTCACTTCATCAACTCACACACTCACTTCAACAACTCACACACTCACTTCATCAACTCACACATCACTTCAACAACTCACACACTCACTCACAACTCAACTACTCACACACCACTTCAACAACTCACACACCACTTCAACAACTCACACCCTTCAATCAACTCACACACTCACTTCATCAACTCACACACTCACTACAACAACTCACACACTCACTTCATCAACTCACACACTCACTTCATCAACTCACCACTTCAACACTCACACACTTCAACAACTCACACACACACTTCAACAACTCACACACTTCAACAACTCACACACTCACTTCAACAACTCACACACTCACTTCATCAACTCACACACTCACTTCACAACTCACACACTCACTTCACACACAACTCACACACACACTTCAACTCTCAACCACCACTTCATCAACTCACACACTCACTTCATCAACTCACACACTACAACCCACACCACAACACCACCACCACACCACCAAACCACACACCAACACACCCACAACACACACACACATCCACACAACAACACAACAAAACCACAATACAACACACCCAACACACCCAACTCCACCACTAAACCTCACAACTCCACACTCACAACCAACACACTCAAACACACACACCAATCACTCAACCACACCCATACAACACACCACTACTCATCACACACTCAACACACTCAACAACACACACTCACTTCAACAACTCACACACACTACAACTCACACACTCATCATCAACTCACACAACACTCACATCATCACAACACACACACTACTCACAACACACCACATCACAACTACACACAACTACTCATCAACTCACACACCACTTAACAACTCACACACACACTCATCAACCTCACAACACTCTTCAACACTACACTCACTTCACAACACACCACACACTTCAAACAACTCACACTCACACAATCATCCACCACTCCTTCAACACCACCACCACTTCATCAACTCACACACACTCAATCAACTCACACACACACTCACACTCACACTCACACACACACACTCAAACTCACTCTCACTCACACACTCACATCTCAACTCACACACCACTTCACAACTCACACCACCATCAACTCACACCACTCACAACACACACACTCACCATCAACTACACACCCACACTCACACACATCACTCACACAACTCAACACACTTCACACACTCACACACTCACACACTCACACACACTTCAACACTCCACACACTCAACACTCACATCATCAATCAACATCACTCACAACACCCCACCACTCAACCAACTACCACATCACACACAACCACACACTACACTTCAAACCAACTCACTCACTTCACATCACACCACTCATCAACTCACACACACTCACACCACTCCACACACACATCACACCACCACACTCAACACACTCACACACACTCACTTCAACAACTCACCACACACTCACACTCACAACCCTCAACCACACACTCACTTCATCACACTCACACACACTTCAACACTCACACATCACCATCACTCACACACTACCACTCACTCACAACCACCACTCACATCATTCATCAACACACACACTCTAAAACTCACACACACACATCATAAACCCACAACTCATTCATCAACTCACACACTCACTTCAACAACTCAACACACACTTACAACTCACAACACTCACTTCATAACACACACTCACTTCAACACTCACACCTCACTTCATACTACCACACTCACTCATCAACTCACATCATCACACCAAACTCACACACACACTTCAACAACTCACCCACACTTCATCAACCTCACACTCACTTAACAACCACACACCATTCACAACTCACACACCATCTCAACCACCATCACTTCAACTCAACCATTCATCAACTCACACCACTTCACAACTCACACACATTCATCAACTCACACACTCATCATCACACTACACTCACACAACACACACACACACACACACACACACACACTAACACTCACACACACACTCAAACCAACTCACACTCACACACTTCAACAACTCACACACTCACATTCATCAACTCCACACACTCACCCACTCACTTAACAACTCACTCACTCACACTCACACAACTCCCCTACACTCACTCAACAACTCACAACTCACTCACCACTTAAACAACTCACACACTCACTCACTTCAACAACTCACACACTCACTTCAACCCTCACACACACTCACTTCACAACAACTCACACACTCACTCACTTCAACATCTCACACACTCACTCACTCAACAACCCACAAACACTACACACTAACACTCACACTCACTTCAACAACTCACACACTCACTTCAACAACTCACACACTCACTTCAACATCTCACACACTCACTTCAACAACTCACACACTCACTTCAACATCTCACACACTCACTTCCACAACAACTCACACACTCACTTCAACAACTCACACACTCACTTCAACATCTCACACACTCACTTCAACAACTCACACACTCACTTCAACATCTCACACACTCACTTCCACAACAACTCACACACTCACTTTTAAGTATTAATTCATCATCTTCACAATATTCTGCCTTTATTTCAGCACAAACTGCTTTTACATATTCAACAATGTTGTTGTACTGGACTATGACGCTATTTTCTTACAGATTATTGGTCAACTGAAGATCACTGGCTCCCCCAATGATGGGATTCCCCCTCGTCTTTCTAAAGAGGTTTTTCCTACAGTGGCGCCCTGCATACTTGATATTGTTAATCTCAGTTTAATTACTGGAGTATTAACATGCAGTTGTTCAACCCTTGGTAAAGAAACCTGATTTGAGCTCTCTAATTATCGGCCTATCTCTAAGCTCCCTTTGCTTTCCAAAATTATGGAGAAAGTTGTTTATTTGCAGATGAACACATTTTTAAATGACAATTGTATAAGTGAAATGTTCCAGTCTGGGTTAAAGTCAGCCCCCAGCACTGAGACCGCTCTGCTGAGGGTTTTCAACGACATTCTTCTGGCTACAGTGATACTGTTGCTCTGCTGCTATTGGACCTTACGGCTGCGTTCGTACAGTCGTGTGGGCATTAAGGGGTCGGCCCTAGCCTGGGTTACGTCCTGTTTGGAAGGCAGAAGTTTTTCAGTTCAGGTCAGTGATGCTGTGTCCTCATCCGCTCCTCTGTTGTGCGGAGTTCCTCAAGGGTCTGTCCTAGGACCACTATTTTTTTTCGATGTACCTGCTGCCTCTTGGGTTAATCCCATAGACTGTAAAAAATATGGACAAAGCGTCTGTGACTTCACCCATAGACTTTCTGAGTCCGTTTATGGGGGGTATGGGCGGCGCCATCTTGGAAAATCTTTTCAGAAAGGACACAGAGGTGGTGTGATGTGTTGGGTCAGATCATGGGCGAGACGTCACATTTCAGGAATTCCAATCAGCGCAGCCCGTTATCAGCTGTCAATCAAAGTTAACCACGCCCTTATTTGTCATACATTTTATATCTAAATACTATCTAAACTAACGAGTTTATGTCCATGGGACCAACCTGTAAAAGCATGAATTTATGCTGTGAAAACTGACATTTTAACATGGGGGTCTATGGACATTTGTTCCCTTCTGGAACCGGCCCCTAGCGGAGTTTACATGCACTGAAGTTTTTCGCACTTCCGGGTCGGCTTCATTTATCAGATTAGAATGTCGCCGCTTGGGTTAATCCTTAGACGTTACAATGTTTCGTTCCATTTTATATGCTGACGACTGCCAAATATATGTGCCGCTAAGTCAGTCAAAAACCCTTTTAGAGTGTCTGAATGAAGGGAAAGCATGGATGGCTATGAATATATTGTATTTAAATGAGAGTAAAACTCAGTTTGTGTTATTTGCTCTTGGTCCTGTTGACCTGGGTTGTCTAACCTGAGACATTAGCCCTGTGGTTACAAACCTGGGAGTCAAGTTGGATGATCGTTTAAAACGTGATGCCCAGATTAGTGCAGCTTCTTCTAAAACCGGTTTTATCTCAACATGATTTTGAAATTGTAATCCATGCTTTTATCACCACTCGTTCAGATTATTGTAATGCACTTTATAGTGGTCTTAGCAAATCACTCAGGCACGATTACAACTAGTTGAGAGTGAGACTGAGCGCCTCTGCACATCAGATTGAGTCTCTTTCTGTTTTTAAATCCAGTCTTAAAACTCATTTATTTTCTTTGGCTTTTAACTCAGTTGGAGGGTTGACTTTCAGTTTTGTATTATTGTTGTATTTATTTTTTATTTTGTCGTGCTTCTGTTGTATGTTATTGTTTATTTCCAGACTGTGTTCAGCACTTTGGTCAACAGTGTTGTTTTTAAGGTGCTTTATAAATAAAGGTGGATTGGGATATTATTGATCTCCTGCATTAACAGCATTATATGAGAACTGAGCTGGACGATGACATCACGGTTTACTCCAGAGCGGATATATATATATATAAGAACTAAATTAATAACTTAAATAACAAAAATCACTGAACTGACTAAAGCTCAGGGATGCAAACACATGTATGGTCAAAAAAGAGAGAGGTAATCGAAGCCCTCGCCCTGCGGAAAATACCCAGATACTTACATTGCCACCAACCCCTGCCATCCCCGGCCCACCCCTATAGGCACATAGAGTATAATGAAATACTGAAAATCAAATACACCGAGACGAATTTGGAATTTCAATTTCATTTTTTAATTCTGAACAATAAACTCTTATTTAACTATCTAGCACTTCTTCTTCTTGCTTTTATGACTGTAGAGTAAAGCATTCAAGAATGGCAGCATTTTGTGTGTCTATGGTCACAAAGGGTCATTTGGAGTCTCCAAGTGGCTTTTTTTGGGAAGTGCCTAGACATACACTTAGATAAACATGTGTAAAACACTCATTTTCTAAGATATTATAATCAAATTTGAAACTGTGTTTTGGTAAGGCTTCATGCTGTGACCCCATTGTGTTTTCCAGCTAATAGCTCCCAGCTGTAGTTATCTGCAGGCATCTGTTTACAAAACAAATGTAGGCGGATTTTTTTCTGGTCATTTTTCAGTGTGTTCAAAGTTATATTACTCAATACCAGTCAGACTTACAGTAATTCATTCTGATGGTTTAGGAACAAACCTCCGAGTGTCACCTTTCAAAAGAGACCAAAAGCATGTATATACTCCAAATGGTTCAAGAACAGCATGCAATTTAATTTGGCTAGGCCTTTTTTAGGCGTTTTAGGCAAATTTAGCAGGATTTATAAAAGGTTAAAAATAGCAAAACTATTTTTTAGTAGGATCGCGTAAACAAAACGTTACTATGAAAAAATCAAGGACACGGATATGGAGAAAAAAAGTTATGAGAAGTAATGTTTGACGCAATGTTGCTAGCTATAACCAACAGTAAGCAAAGTCAAGGGCAATAGTTATACTACGGGGCTTTGACCGCATTACAGTTCCACTGTGCGTAGTTAACTGTAGTAACGGAAAATAGGATACAATTTTTATAAAAAGAAAAAACATGCAGCCCCATGCGCTTGATCTGCAATTTTCTATGTCTAACTTCACAATCAATGGACACATGTAGTTTAATTTAAATAAATAAAGTATATAGTCCTATCTATAATAAATAGAAAATTAAACTGAATATATAAATAAATTAATAGTCCTGCTGCACGGGTTTTTGTAATTATTCCAGATAATATAACAAATAAATAATTATTGATAGGCCTACTTCTTAAAAGGGCTTTGTGTGTTTCATTTATTAGGTTATCTACTGTCAATAATAGAAAAAAAGAATGAACGAATTAAATTAATACATAAATAATAATATTGACGGACATGCTTTTCGCTTTTCTCTCTCTCTCTCTCTCTCTCTCTCTCTCTCTCTCTTCTCTCTCCTCTCTCTCTCTCTCTCTCTCTCTCTCTCTCTCTCTCTCTCTCCTCTAATAACTGCATTAATAACTGCATAAAAGCCGGGGACACACTTACTCTAAGGCCAGTTATGAATGTAATTTTATACTTATGACTGATCAAGCCCAAACGCGTGTTCAGCGCATTCAGTGTGTTCACAGTTGGTGACCTGTTAAGACCTGCTGCAGTCGATGAAAACCGTCAGTCTTCAAATGTTTCAGCAAGTCGTAAGTGTGTCCCTATCATTAGTCTGCTATCAGTGGCTCAAACCTCCGTTACTAACTCTAAAAAAAAAAAACAATGACCGCATTACCACCTCGGCTGTGCATTATTTTTTTTATAATAATTCAACGGCCTGTCGTCAATTATTCCTTACACATTAACCATAGTAAATCCATGGGCATGCATGCAGCATTTATCTAGCATTACCCCTAATCTAGCATTAACAACAACATTGGAAAATCGGTAACGTAGGGTTTAATATTACTGTACAAGATAGGCGATAGTAACGTTAGCCAAGTCAGGAATTTAATATTAAAATGCATAACGTGCAAACGAACATGATTATAGTCGAACAACTTTTTCAATGTAGCTACAGGTATCCATAATTTGATCTGCTAGCAAGCACTAACGTTAGGTCTTTTACATGTGAACTTGATGTAACGTTAGCTAAAACGTAATGATATATATGTAGATTACACACACACACACACACACACACACACACACACACACACACAACCTACCTACCCAATTGAAATAGGCATTGTTGAAATGTTTAATAAATTACATGACTAGTAGATTATATAACATTATAAATAAAAAAAGTCAAATGCCAGTAAGACGGGAATACGCGGCGCCGAACTCTGGTCCTCAGGGAGAAATTTGTTGTAGTGACAGTTACACAGCAAGAAGAAACGCTAGTGGCTCACGCTTGCGCGCATATGATAGGCCTGCTGTTTTGGCGCGCAGTGTTTTGATTTGCTTATTTCCTATTTACTTTTTTGGTGGATGCAATCCAGAATTACTGTTGGTGAAATCACCCCCCCCCCCCCCCCATCCAGAAAAAAAATCTTCGAATCTGCACGATTCACACAAGTCACCCAAACTGACGTGAAAAAAGCGCGAGGCGCCGAAAAGCGCGCTGTTTGCATCCCTGAAAGCTGGACTGTGACGCTATTTTCTTCTAGAAACAAACTTTGTGTCATTATTTTCCTGTTATCTCTGTAACGCTGCTTTGAAACACTCAGCATTGTGTATATATAAGAGACTCGATCGCAGTGCTGTCTGATTTCTTCTTTTAAGAAATGTAAAGGCACTTTCTGTCATCATTACTCGCCCTCATGTTTTTCTCCACACACTGTTAGTCGATGTAGTTTTGTGTTCCACAGAAGAGAGTCATACAGGTTTGGAAATCATGAGAGAGAGTAAATTATGATCATTTATAACCCTTTCAGTGCAGTTTCCCCTGGGTTAAATGAGTGAACATCCAAACAGTGTTTATCATCTGCATAATGATTCATATATGGCATGTATCACTATATCTGGCTACAGCTTCTCTAAAACTATACAAGCGCTGTGGTTTCCGTCTCGAGTTTAAACTCTAGTTTAGATCAGAACTCTGCATGTGACGAGATACTGAGCGACTGAAGTAAAGTCTCGTCTGTGGAGACCACAGAGGTGTGTGTGTGTGTGTGTGTGTGTGTGTGTGGTTTAACAGAAATCAAGCGCTGATCCACTATAGAGACGCTGCAAACACATTCACTGCTGTCAGCTCTAAATCAGAGATATAAACACAATCACAACAAATATTAATCATTTATTTGTAACGCACTTTATATTTAAGCAAAATCCCCAAATGCTACAATTTAAAAACAACCAACCAAAAATTAAAAATCAACCAAAAACAAACAAACACAAATTTCAGCTTCACAAAATGTGCAAATAATCTGAATCAGAAGATCCTTTATAATAGAGTATAATAATCACAATATCGAATGCTACATTAAAGTTGCACGAAAACATAATGCATAATCAGAAATCAAGCATGCATTACATTCTGCAACTCTGTGTCGGAAGATTAATATTCCAAAAAAGATAGTTTTGCTTCAAACTCTATAATAAACCCTTCCCTTTTAAATAAAATAATTTAATTTAATGCTTCATGACGAGTTCAAAACGTACAGTAGTGCCAGTAGTGATGTTAGTTGTAATGACTCCATTAAACCATCAAAATAAATATCGTGAATATTTTAAATATGAGGGAGAACAAACACTAAACTTGGTATTTATGTGACATAATTATTTGGGGACGAAAATACAAACTACAGCTACAGGTTTTATTTTACTACGCACAACAAATGCATAAAGCTGACAGAAACAAACAAACATTGAGTTATTACAGTTTTTTTCGATTGCTAAACGACAGTGAGCACAACTGGAGCTACATGTGCAAAACTCTAACTACAGTCTGCACAGCAGCAATTCATGTGGACCAAACTCTAGTTCGTTTTTCATTGCTTGAACACAGTTTTCAAAACTCAACACACTTATCCCATGACTTTAACCTCAACCTGCACAACACTGTGGATTTACAGCACTTTGTTCAGATGCTAACACACTGCAGTCAAAACTGTGAACCACACATTCAAAACAGAATAGATTTCAGCCTTGTGCCTTTCAAACACTGCAATTTGATAATTCAAAAAAAAAAAATAATAAAAAAAAATATATATATATATATATATATTTTTTTTTTAATTATCAAATTACAGTATATATATACGGGTTTGTGGAGGGAGAAAGGTGGCAGGGAGAGGGCGGATGCGTGGAGGAAGACAAAGAAGACAAAGAGCTGTTATTTCAGATGAAATAAGGGCTACACTTATAGACCATGTCGTGAACCCAACCCGTGAACCATGGTCTCTCACTGAGAGAGGCAGGGTTGAGCGTGCAACCCAATCTGCAAAGATCCACCATTTTACATCATACAAACAGGTGAGTTACATCCTTACAGTAAATTAAAACATTACAGGAATTTATTTTGTATTGCAATTATAGAATATTTACACAGATACAGTATATACTACAGTAAGTTTGACTGTAAAATATATTTTTACAACAGGACCTAAAGACTGCCCCTAACAGGAGGAAGAGGAAAAATATGTTCAGATGCGCAGAAAAATGCTATTGTTGACATGGTTGTTGTAAATGTACATGTGTTACTGTAATTCCGTACTACAGACGATTGAAGCAAACTGCTAATTTTCATTCACCTGAAAGAATTGTTATTTTCTAAAAATGTAAATAAATCATGTGAAAGAATGCCACTCTTTTCTTTGAAGAAAATATTACTTTGTATGAAGTCATTGGAATTGTTCAAACTGTAAAGATGAAAAGTTTGTATTTTCTGTATTGGTGTTTGATGCTAGTGTTTTTACTCTCAGTGTGTTCTGAGTGACAGTGTGTGTTATCTCAGTGAGGGTTGTGTAGTGTTTGGCTGCACTGAGCCTGTTTTGAGCCATGTGTTAAGAGTTGTGTTGCTTGGAGTGAGTTTTGCAGGTGATGCGAACTGTTTAGCTCAGGTGACTGTTGGTAGTGCAGACTGTAGTTAGAGTTTTGCACATGTAGCTCCAGTTGTGCTCACTGTCGTTTAGCAATCGAAAAAAACTGTAATATTTGCCTGATTCTGTGTTTTTGCATGTGTTTCATACACTTTAGTTTAGGGTCACAACACTATTAACTATAACTCCTGCCTCAATAATTACTGCTATTTAGTTAGTAATGTTGTTTAGTTTAGGGATTGTAGAATTAAGGGATGTAGAATATGATCATGCAGAACAAGGCATTAATATTTGCTTTATATGCACTAATAAACAGCCAATATCCCGTAATATGAATGATAATAAGCAACTAGATAATTACGAGAACTGAACCCTAAAATAAAGTGTAACCAAAATCTTTCACACATTTATAATAATATTTCAATAAATGTCAATTTTCGCACATCACTTTTGGCCACTACTGTATATCCGTTTTTTTAAAATGAGCTAAAAACTAGAGTGTTTTGAGTAATATATTCTAGCTATCTGATTATTATTTACTCCATCTTTATAACAGATGCAGTTCTAATGCAAGAATTATGCATGTAGGTCACGAAGCGCAGAGGGGAAGTCGAGCTGGAAACCTCATCTGTGGGCAGCACTTCCTGTGTGTGTGTGTGTGTGTGTGTGCATCTGAGTGTGTGTGTGTGTGTGTGCGTGCGTGCGTGTGTGTGTGTGTGTGTTCTCAGGTCTCCAGATCCCGCAGGACAGCACAGATTCTCTCCGGAGCGTCCCGTAACTCGTTCTTCCACGTCTGAGGAACGGCTGAGCCGATATACGCCGCCCGCGCGCCGAGAAGAGCTCCTAACGCTGCGCCGCGGTTACAGTTCTCTCCTGCGGACACACACAGTGTTACACACACACACACACACACACACACACAGTTGGAGAAACGCACCTCCACAGTTGGTGTTGGTCAGGATTCCCTCCGTCACGTCATCATGAAAACAGTACGCCAGATAGAAGAGGCTCGTCAGAGCTCCTGTGACACACACACACACACACACACACACACACACACACACACACACACACACACACAAGAGAGAGAGAGAAGCGTCATGGGAAGTTCTGTTGCATTGTTACAAACAACTAGAGATTCTGTATTATTCTGCCAGTCATTTGTTGATGTGACTTTGTAAAGAAAGACACACGCCCGCGCACATATATATCCAAACACACACATCTATAGACATCTAAACACGTAATACACATGTGCGCGTCAGTGTTTCACAGATTTACGTTTGTGCATCTTTGATCCTGTTTCAAGCTTTATGTTCTCGAGCTCCAGACACTGTTGTGTGTGAATGAGAAACATGGATATATCTTTACCGTGAGTGTGTCCCGCTGGAGGAGTGATGGGACATTCTAACACTTCACGGGGCTTACTGTATTAAAGCAGTGATATTAAAAGACCAAACTCCGTAAACATCATATTAATAAACCGTACTATGAACAAATGTACTATGTACTGGAGGAGTTGTTAACGCAGCAGTGACTTCCAGGTAAAACAGTGTGGAGTTACGAGAATCGAGTTAACAGCACACTAAACACTCCTCATGGCGGAGGATCCTGTGATATCCCCAGAATATGAACACAATGGGAGGAAAATGCTTAATGTGTAATTAAACGTGTTGTGTTCATATTCTGGGCTAATCTGATTTTTTGTTCTTAGTATGGTTTATTAATAATGTTTACTGAGTTTGGTCTTGAGTCTGTAGACACTTTAAAGAAAGTCTGAAGACGCATCTTTTTCAGCAGCTCTTAATCCAGTAATATTAACACTTTCTCTCCTATTCTATTTTTTATTATTTACATTTTTTAAAGGCACACCACAGACTTTGTGACCTAAAGAGTTGACACATACGAGTTATTTTAAATGATTCCTCAGGCGAGACTATCAATGCTCGAGCGGATGCCCTCCTGAACAGTGTTGCCAACTATTTTCAACGGAAAGTAGCTAACGCCTTCCCTAAAAGTCGCTAAATGTCGCTAGATGACGTCATACGCCAATTAGCATATTCATGACGTCATCGCGTCATTCTTGCGTTCTGCCTGCCTGGGTGTTTTCTCTCTAAATTCATGCTCACATACTGTATTTTAATATCATATCATATAATATAGCCGAATGTCCAATAAAGCTGTTTTCATTTCCTATATTATTTTTTGTCAGACAATAGAACAAGTAGACTAGCTATGGTATAGTGAATGACAAAATTTTGTAGGCTATGTTAAAAATATCTGAATTGAGAGAGTTCGGGAACTGGATGAAAGCACAAGAAAAAAGGAAATGAAAATGGTCAAACTACATTTTTTAAATATAAAACAACAGAGAAGCAGATAAGTGATAAGTCCGTCTGAAAAAAAAAAACTGCCGTGTGCTCAACCTGCTGCTCCTCTCAGCCATTCACTGAACAGGGAGACGGAGTCACGCAGAGAGAGAGAGAGAGAGAAGAGAGAGAGAGAGAGAGAGAGAGAGAGTGACAGCAGGGAGAAAGCAAGAGCTCGCGCTTGCGCGACTGACAACATTTGGAGGTAGGCCTACTGATGTTTGTCTGAAAAAGTCGCTAGATTTGTCGCTAGTCGCTTTTTTGAAAAAATGTCGCTAAGTTGGCAACACTGCTCCTGAAACACCGCCTGTGTAAGTTTGGAGAAGCGCACCGTCTTTGGCCAGGTCATGTGACCCGGAGAACGTATCGCTTTACGAGCGTCACGTGACCACAGGCTCTGATATACTCATAAGGCTTTTGCTAATGTTGTTCCGCCGGCTCAACTCCTGGCCACGGCTGAGGAAGGAAACAGTTTAAAACTGCTAAAACAAGCAGGGACGCGTTTGTGTGCATTTTATTTTGTGATTTCACCGGAATGAATAGAGTCTCCACAGGGCTTAAAGTAGACATGTGCCGGTATTCGGTAATGCGATAAATCGCGGTAATGAATATGCACGATATTGTTATCGCGGGCACTTCAAAATACCGTGAAAAATAATAGATCCGAATTTAGATTTTTAGAATGCGCATTAGCTTATTTTCCATTAACCGTTAAAAAAAACCCCACTGCATAGGCTGCGCAAAACACGTGCGCACTCTGATGTAAACAATTCCCACATAAGCACTGTGTGCATGCGGCGCAGTGCGCGCTCTAGTCTAATGTAAACAATCCTCGCATGGAGAAGAAGCATGGCGGAAAGAGGAACGCTGCCGACGATTTATCTCCTTTCTAAAAGCAGGGCTGCAGGTAAAAGAGTTGCTAAACTCCATAGAGAACACGTAGATGTGAAATTGAGAACTTAGCATTCAGCTTGAGACTCACGCAATCAACACACTCCACATGCTCTCACGCCACGCATCCATTTTCTCACGCAGAGAAAAATCGCGGAGCAAAGAGGACACCGACAGACTAGAGAGAGCAGGTTACTTTTTATATAAAAAAAATAAAAGCGCCGTTTTGGCGCTTGTAAATGTGACGTGAGAGATCACTGTAGCACCTTTCAAGTGAACCGATCATCTGTTACTTTTTATTTAAAGATATAGTAGGCTATAACTTCTCGAAAGGTATTATGCCTCATACATAATAGATCAATCAGTGTTTTTCAATCATGGAAAGAGGTCAATAAAACTGCAGGAGAACGTTTATGTCACAGAACGTTACATTTACCTCAGGAAAGCCATTTAAATACCAGTACGTTAGTTGACTAGAAAAAATGGAGAGGAGAATTTTTCGCTAAATATTTGCACTATATTACATATTTATTATATTTTTACGTATGTCATTAG
>CM070819.1:53784758-53812258 GCA_036326025.1 Chrosomus eos
TCACATTCATTTATGAAAACGTTATTTCTGAATGTTCACAGAACGTTCAGTTTTGATAATGTTCTGATACACACACACACACACACACACACACACACACACGCTGTTTTTATTGGTTATGTGAACGTTAAGGCAGTATTCCATTGTATCATTCTTCAAACATTATGAGAACCATTATTATCTCTGAACGTTCTGAAACTAACATTTAAAAAACTTCAGACGAACGTCCAACTAAAATGTTTCAGAAAAACGTTCCATGAACGATGTATAAATATTTTTTGTGCTAATGCTTTCAGAACATTATTAAAGAAGACAAGATGACTATAGTGAACACTCTATTACGTAAATGTTACTAACCCTAACACTGAGAGAGCGTTCCCTGTTGGCTGTGTTTTGATGATCAGTCCATCATAATATCTGATCGGTTATTGTTATTGATCAGATGATCGTGTTTCAGAGCAAGCAAAGACCTTCTGGGAGGAAGCGGACGTTGAGGAAGTGTTTGATGATCTGACGGAGGTTCTTTTATATTTACGAGACGCTATTAAACACAACACCGCTACAGACAGAGGTACAACACACACACACACACACACACACACACACACACACAACACACACACACACACACACACACACACTCACTCTCACACTCATTCTCACACTTACTCTCTCACACTCATTCTCACACTCACTCCTCTCTCGCAACTCTATCACTCTCAGCACTCACTCTCGCACTATTCACCTCTCCACTACCGCACTCACTCTCGCACTCACTCTCTCGCACTCACTCTCACACTCACTCTCTCGCACTCACTCTCACACTCACTCTCGCACTCACTCTCGCACTCACTCTCGCACTCACTCTCACACTCACTCTCTCACACTCACTCTCTCACTCTCACTCTCACACTCACTCTCACTCTCACTCTCACACTCACTCTCTCACACTCTCACACTCACTCTCTCACACTCACTCTCACACTCACTCACACTCATTCTCACACTTATTCTCTCACACTCACTCTCTCGCACTCACTCTCGCACTCACTCTCACACTCACTCTCTCACACTCATTCTCGCACTCACTCTCACACTCACTCTCGCACTCACTCTCGCACTCACTCTCACACTCACTCTCTCTCACTCACTCTCTCGCACTCACTCTCACACTCACTCTCTCACACTCACTCTCTCTCACTCACTCTCTCTCACTCACTCTCACACACTCACTCTCACACTCACTCTCACGCTCACTCTCACGCTCACTCTCACACTTACTCTCTCGCACTCACTCTCGCACTCACTCTCGCACTCTCTCACACTCACTCTCTCACACTCATTCTCGCACTCACTTACACTCATTCTCGCACTCACTCTCACACTCACTCTCGCACTCACTCTCGCACTCACTCTCGCACTCACTCTCACACTCACTCTCACACTCACTCTCTCACACTCACTCTCACTCTCACACTCACACTCACTCTCACACTCACTCTCGCACTCACTCTCGCACTCACTCTCACACTCACTCTCTCTCACTCACTCTCACACTCACTCTCTCACACTCACTCTCTCACACTCACTCTCACACTCACTCTCTCACACTCACTCTCACACTCACTCTCATTCTCACACTCATTCTCACACTCACTCTCTCACACTCACTCTCACTCACACTCACTCTCTCACACTCACACTCACTCTCTCACACTCACACTCACTCTCTCACACTCACTCTCTCACACTCACTCTCTCACACTCACTCACTCTCTCACTCACTCTCTCACACTCTCACACACACTCTTGTATTGTGATGTTTCAGAGTACGTTCAGGCCATGAAGATCATTCTAGAGTCGAAGCTGATCGTCCACCGGAACGAAGCCTTCGAAGAGGTTCTGATTGATGAAGGTTTGTCCCGATCCCAATACTGCGTCTCATATCCCACATCACGAGAGTGTGTGTGTGTGTGTGTCACGAGAGTGTGTGTGTCTCTGCTGTGTGTCAGATATCCTGGCGGTGACCGTGTCAGAGTCTCAGTATTCTCCGGAGAGCCTGAGGAACGAGGCCGAGGACGCTCTGCTGAAGGACGGCTCACGGTTCGTCATCATCATCATCATCATCATCATCACTGTGAGATTTATTCAGTGTTGGGGAAACTCATTACAAGTAACTTGAGTTACATAATCAGATTACTTTTTCAGTTTACAACAAAATATCTAAGTTACTTTTTGAAATAAGTAACTTTTTCACATTTATTGACTGAAAGCTCTCCTGTATGTTCAGAGAAATAAAGTGAAGAGTGTGTGTGTGTGTGTGTGTGTGTGTGTGTGTGTGTGTGTGTGTGTGTGTGTGTGTGTGTGTGTGTGTGTGTGTGTGAACATGCTGCTTATTGTCGTTTTAGAATAAATGTGAACATGCATTTACTCGAAAACATTCAGCATTCCTCAAAATTAATAAAAACAGTCGAATGCAATCTCAGAATTATGCGTAAAACTTTTATAATTAACTATATTAATTTACACAAACTTTATTTAATCTAACTTCTACTTCTAACTTTCTTTTCATAAAAAGTAACTAAGTTACGCATCCATTAATATTAATCGCATCCAAAATAAAAGTTTGTGTTTACATAATGTGTGAGTGCAGTGTATAATTATTTTGTATATATAAATGCACACACATGCATGTTTTAATTTAAGAAACAATTGCATGTAAATACAGTATATATACTTAAAAATATATAAATATTTGATATATAAATTTTTCACACATTTTTCTTAACTTTATACTTGCATGTGTGTGTGTATATATATATATATATATATATATATATATATATATATATATATATATATATACACACAAAATAATTATACACAGTACACACACATATATTATGTAAACAGAAACTATTATTTTGGATGCGATTAATCGTTGCACAGCACTAAACGCAATTTTGTAATGCATTACTTTTAAACGTAACTTTCCCCAACACTGGATTTATCCTCTCAGGCTCTTCTATGAATAGAATACTGGACTGTATGTAAGCTTGTATAAAACACTGAGTGTGAGTCTTCTTTTCTCACGGCTGATCTCTCGCTCTCTCTCAGACTCTCCCGAGACGTGGAGTCGGGCTCGGACTCCGCCAGCAGGACCGGTCCGGATCTCCCGCAGCTGCTGTCTCCTCTGAGCTTGTGTTCTGAAGAGTCTCCGGTCCCGCTCGTGTACCAGCCTCACGACTGCAGCCCGGTGTGTGTGCCGGCGCTTCCCGCTCACGCCGACCTCTTCCTGGGACACAACCCGCTGCGCGTACCCATGCTGTGCCAGTTCCAGCGCCACTGCGCGCGGGTCCGGGCCGAGCTGGACGAGTGTGAGGACGCAGACGTGCTTTATAAGGCGCCGTGTGGGCGGAGCCTGCGCTCGAGTGACGAGGCGCTTCAGTTCCTGCGCGAGTCCGGCGCTCTGGGCGTGTTGCAGCCGAGCAACTTCAGCTTTGATGCGCAGGTCGTTCCCGAACACCAGGCGCGAGTTCCCGTCTCTCCGCCGCTCCTGTTCGAGCGGGACCTCAGCCGCGGGATCGAGCCGGTTCCCGTGCCACTGTTTAACGAGGTGGACGGGACGCGGGTGAAAGAGTTCCGCTACCGTAAGGAACGCTGGCCTCACGGATGCTTCCTCAGCGCGGAGCCGTTCTTCTCCGCGTGCTGCGACTGCACTGGCGACTGCGCAGACGCTCAGACCTGCGCTTGTGTTCGGCTGACGGCCAGAGGAGGCGCTCAAGCTTACACACACCAGAGGCTGAGCCAGCCTGCGCGGACAGGGTGAGTCCGGGGGGTTGGGTTAAGTTGGGTTTAGTTGAGTTTAGTTGGATTAAGAGATGAGTTTGGTTGAGCCGGAGGAGACTCTTATGCTAACACACACCAGAGACTGAGCCAGCTTGTATGGGCAGGGTGAGTCGGGGGTTGGGTTGAGTTGGGTTGGGTTAACAGATGAGTTTGGTTGAGCCGGAGCCGGAGGAGACTCTCATGCTAACACACACCAGAGACTGAGCCAGCTTGTGTGGGCAGGGTGAGTCGGGGGTTGGGTTGAGTTGGGTTGGGTTAACACATGAGTTTGGTTGAGCCGGAGTTCATGCTAACATACACCAGAGACTGAGCCAGCTTGTGCGGGCAGGGTGAGTCCGGGGGGTTGAGTTTTGTTTTGTTTTATTTGGGTTAACAGATGAGTTTGGCAGAGACTGAGCCAGCCTGTGCGGACAGGATGAGGTGGAGGGGCTGGGCTGAACTGGGTTGAGTTTTGTTTTGTTGGGTTGAGTTAGGTTAACAGATGAGTTGGGTTGAGTTAAGAGATGAGTTGGGTAAAGCTGAACTGAGTTGAGTGTGGTAGGTTGGGCTGAGTTCAGTATAGTTGGGTTGAGCTGAGTTGTGTTGGGTTGGGTTAAGAGATGAGTTGGGTGAAGTTGAACGTTTTGGTTTGAGTTAGGTTGGGTTGAGTTCAGTTGGGTTGAGTTGAGTTGTTTTGTTTTGTTGGGTTGAGTTCAGTAGAGTTGAGCTGAGTTGTTTTGTTGGGTTAAGTTGGGTTGGGTTGAGTTAAGAGATGAGTTGGGTTGAGCCGGAGGCCTCGCTCATGCTTACAGACACCAGAGACTGAGCCAGCCTGTGCAGGCAGGGTGAGGCGGATGGGCTAGGCTGGGCTGGGCTGACAACTGGGTTGAGTTGGGTTGGGTTAACAGATGAGTTGGGTTGAGTGAAGTTGAACTGAGTTGAGTCATGTTAGGTTGGGTTGGGTTGAGTTAGGTTGGGTTGAGTTCAGTAGAGTTGGGTTGAGTTGAGCTGAGTTGAGTCGTGTTTTGTTGGGTTGAATTGTGTTGAGTTGGGTTGTTTTGGGTTTAGATGGGTTGTGTTGGGTTGCGTTGTATGGGTTGAGTTGGGTTGGGTTAACACATGAGTTTGGTTGAGCCGGAGTTCATGCTAACATACACCAGAGACTGAGCCAGCTTGTGCGGGCAGGGTGAGTCCGGGGGGTTGAGTTTTGTTTTGTTTTGTTGGGTTAACAGATGAGTTTGGCAGAGACTGAGCCAGCCTGTGCGGACAGGATGAGTTGGAGGGGCTGGGCTGAACTGGGTTGAGTTTTGTTTTGTTGGGTTGAGTTAGGTCATAGGCGCCGATTTATGTTTTACTCCGTGGGTGCTCATGGGCGCTGGCCCTTTAAAAAAAAAAAAAAAAAAAAAAAAAAAAAAAAAGTAGGTCTAGTCAAAAAATGTTTGCATTTCAGAACCTTACTCTTATCAGTTCTACTGCTGCAAGTGAATTTCGTTTTGTATAAATTGTATCTTCATTTTAATAAATGTTTTATCAACAAATTGCCTGGATTAATAAATAAGCAAGCAAATATAGACAATGCGCCGCGTCACAAATCGAGCCTCGAGGTATCGCACACCGGACGCGCAGGTACACGAGCAATATTGTAATGTTATGTTTAAGGATATTATGGAATTCAGATCATGTCTGTACTATGTTATGTTATGATTGTAATGTACAATTAAATACAACCCTTGCTGTCTGCAGTCTTAACACTTTACAGTCCGTTAACTGAATGAGAATAGCACCTGAAAATTCGTTAACATCAGCAATTTTCATTCAACCAGCTGATTCATTTAGTTTTAACATTTAGTTTTCTGTAAATGAATGTACAACTAAATGTATATTGCAGCACAGGGTGAAGTCAGTATAAATTAATGACGATTTGAGACAAATAAATGTAAATTTAATATAAAACTATGTAAATCGCGCTCTGTGGCACGGCAGAATTTTGAACAAGGTCCTGAGCCGTTGCTGGACGCCGCGGATAGACGATGAATGGCGCCGCCGGTGTGTGTAAATTACACTCATAGAGAATATGTGTTCATGCGACCCCTTTTAGGAAATGGACAGCGGACGACACGAACACACACACCTATTTACTTGATAATAAAGCCATAAAGTAGGCTCTCTTTCAACTCAGGACAGCACCACTTCTCACAAATACAGTCAGGATTGGAGATCAAAAGTGTAACTGACACATACATAGTAACCCCGATCAGAGGCGCTTTCATCCGAGAAACGCTGTGATTGGTGGATAGGATATGGAGCAGGCGAGACTGACATCGACATAACCAATCACAGTGACAGATGCTTCACATAGCACCAACTGCAATGTTTAATTTTAAATGAATGTAGGCTACTGGCAGTCTAGCACGTGGGTGCTCAGTATTTTCCGTGGGTGCTCGAGCCCCGGAGCACCCACGGTATCGGCGCCTATGAGTTAGGTTAACAGATGAGTTGGGTTGAGTTAAGAGATGAGTTGGGTAAAGCTGAACTGAGTTGAGTGTGGTAGGTTGGGCTGAGTTCAGTATAGTTGGGTTGAGCTGAGTTGTGTTGGGTTGGGTTAAGAGATGAGTTGGGTGAAGTTGAACGTTTTGGTTTGAGTTAGGTTGGGTTGAGTTCAGTTGGGTTGAGTTGAGTTGTTTTGTTTTGTTGGGTTGAGTTCAGTAGAGTTGAGCTGAGTTGTTTTGTTGGGTTAAGTTGGGTTGGGTTGAGTTAAGAGATGAGTTGGGTTGAGCCGGAGGCCTCGCTCATGCTTACAGACACCAGAGACTGAGCCAGCCTGTGCAGGCAGGGTGAGGCGGATGGGCTAGGCTGGGCTGGGCTGACAACTGGGTTGAGTTGGGTTGGGTTAACAGATGAGTTGGGTTGAGTGAATTTGAACTGAGTTGAGTCATGTTAGGTTGGGTTGGGTTGAGTTAGGTTGGGTTGAGTTCAGTAGAGTTGGGTTGAGTTGAGCTGAGTTGAGTCGTGTTTTGTTGGGTTGAATTGTGTTGAGTTGGGTTGTTTTGGGTTTAGATGGGTTGTGTTGGGTTGCGTTGTATGGGTTGAGTTGGGTTGGGTTAACACATGAGTTTGGTTGAGCCGGAGTTCATGCTAACATACACCAGAGACTGAGCCAGCTTGTGCGGGCAGGGTGAGTCCGGGGGGTTGAGTTTTGTTTTGTTTTGTTGGGTTAACAGATGAGTTTGGCAGAGACTGAGCCAGCCTGTGCGGACAGGATGAGTTGGAGGGGCTGGGCTGAACTGGGTTGAGTTTTGTTTTGTTGGGTTGAGTTAGGTCATAGGCGCCGATTTATGTTTTACTCCGTGGGTGCTCATGGGCGCTGGCCCTTTAAAAAAAAAAAAAAAAAAAAAAAAAAAAAAAAAAGTAGGTCTAGTCAAAAAATGTTTGCATTTCAGAACCTTACTCTTATCAGTTCTACTGCTGCAAGTGAATTTCGTTTTGTATAAATTGTATCTTCATTTTAATAAATGTTTTATCAACAAATTGCCTGGATTAATAAATAAGCAAGCAAATATAGACAATGCGCCGCGTCACAAATCGAGCCTCGAGGTATCGCACACCGGACGCGCAGGTACACGAGCAATATTGTAATGTTATGTTTAAGGATATTATGGAATTCAGATCATGTCTGTACTATGTTATGTTATGATTGTAATGTACAATTAAATACAACCCTTGCTGTCTGCAGTCTTAACACTTTACAGTCCGTTAACTGAATGAGAATAGCACCTGAAAATTCGTTAACATCAGCAATTTTCATTCAACCAGCTGATTCATTTAGTTTTAACATTTAGTTTTCTGTAAATGAATGTACAACTAAATGTATATTGCAGCACAGGGTGAAGTCAGTATAAATTAATGACGATTTGAGACAAATAAATGTAAATTTAATATAAAACTATGTAAATCGCGCTCTGTGGCACGGCAGAATTTTGAACAAGGTCCTGAGCCGTTGCTGGACGCCGCGGATAGACGATGAATGGCGCCGCCGGTGTGTGTAGGTGTGTGGTGCAGGACAGCACCACTTCTCACAAATACAGTCAGGATTGGAGATCAAAAGTGTAACTGACACATACATAGTAACCCCGATCAGAGGCGCTTTCATCCGAGAAACGCTGTGATTGGTGGATAGGATATGGAGCAGGCGAGACTGACATCGACATAACCAATCACAGTGACAGATGCTTCACATAGCACCAACTGCAATGTTTAATTTTAAATGAATGTAGGCTACTGGCAGTCTAGCACGTGGGTGCTCAGTATTTTCCGTGGGTGCTCGAGCCCCGGAGCACCCACGGTATCGGCGCCTATGAGTTAGGTTAACAGATGAGTTGGGTTGAGTTAAGAGATGAGTTGGGTAAAGCTGAACTGAGTTGAGTGTGGTAGGTTGGGCTGAGTTCAGTATAGTTGGGTTGAGCTGAGTTGTGTTGGGTTGGGTTAAGAGATGAGTTGGGTGAAGTTGAACGTTTTGGTTTGAGTTAGGTTGGGTTGAGTTCAGTTGGGTTGAGTTGAGTTGTTTTGTTTTGTTGGGTTGAGTTCAGTAGAGTTGAGCTGAGTTGTTTTGTTGGGTTAAGTTGGGTTGGGTTGAGTTAAGAGATGAGTTGGGTTGAGCCGGAGGCCTCGCTCATGCTTACAGACACCAGAGACTGAGCCAGCCTGTGCAGGCAGGGTGAGGCGGATGGGCTAGGCTGGGCTGGGCTGACAACTGGGTTGAGTTGGGTTGGGTTAACAGATGAGTTGGGTTGAGTGAATTTGAACTGAGTTGAGTCATGTTAGGTTGGGTTGGGTTGAGTTAGGTTGGGTTGAGTTCAGTAGAGTTGGGTTGAGTTGAGCTGAGTTGAGTCGTGTTTTGTTGGGTTGAATTGTGTTGAGTTGGGTTGTTTTGGGTTTAGATGGGTTGTGTTGGGTTGCGTTGTATGCCTGAGCCGTATGTGAGCGCTGGCTGTGATCTCCAGGTTGTTTGAGTGTGGCCCGTGGTGCGGCTGCCGGAAGAGCCGGTGCCAGAACCGTGTGGTGCAGAAGGGTCTGCGTGTGCGACTGCAGGTGTTCAGGACACCGGAGCGGGGCTGGGCTGTACGCTGCCGGGACGACCTCGACCAGGGCACCTTCATCTGCATCTATGCAGGTACGCACGCACGCACGCATACGCACACACTGTTATTTTAGTGTCATTGAAAAACTGTTATAGGTTTTGTTAATATTTTAAGTTATTTGTTTTATTCATTGGTTTAATTTTAATTTAAGATTGTTTTTTTATTGGTATTTTTTAAGTATGTAAATAGTTTTATTTCAGTTTTAGTAGATCAATAAAAAAGTTACAAATCAGCTTAAAGTACTAAAAAAACCTAAAAATTTAATAAATAGTTGATTTAAAAAACTATAAACAATAAACAGACATTAAGACTAATAAAAATGACAAGTATGCTCACCTAAAATGTTAACTAAAATCTAATTGATATCAAGAAAAACGTTTGTAGTTCAGTCGTCAACATTTGAAGTGGATCAAAACCTTTCAAAGTTATACATGAATTTTGAACAAATCCCGTTCTTGTCTCAGGACAACTTCGATGAACTTTTTTGATGAACTTCAGATGTTGACTACTGTATATCAGTTTGTTATTCTCATTAGCCTGTGTGTTGATGCGGTGTGTGTTGATGCGGTGTGTGTTGATGCGGTGTGTGTTGATGCGGTGTGTGTTTTGATGCGGTGTGTGTTTTGATGCGGTGTGTGTTGATGCGGTGTGTGTTGTCCAGGTGTGGTTCTCCGACTGGAGTCGAGCACGGAGGAGCCGCCGGTTCTCAGCCGAGAGCCGCCCGTGTCTGATGATGAGGTGGAGGTGGTGGAGGAGTGGACTCTTCCCTCTGGCCCGAAGGAGACGCTGGACTGCTCTCCGCCGCTGCATGTCCCGGTGATCCAGAGACCCGCCGATCAGATCCCGATCAGTGCCGATCAGATCCCGGTCAGTGCCGATCAGATCCCGCTCAGTGCCGATCAGATCCCGCTCAGTGCCAATCAGATCCCGCTCAGTGCCGATCAGATCCCGCTCAGTGCCGATCAGATCCCGCTCAGTTCCGATCATATCCCGCTCAGTGCCGATCATATCCCGCTCAGTGCCGATCAGATCCCGGTCAGTGCCGATCAGATCCCGGTCAGTTCCGATCATATCCCGCTCAGTGCCGATCATATCCCGCTCAGTGCCGAGCAGATCCCGCTCAGTTCCGATCATATCCCGCTCAGTGCCGATCATATCCCGCTCAGTGCCGAGCAGATCCCGCTCAGTTCCGAGCAGATCCCGCTCAGTTCGATCATATCCCGCTCAGTGCCGATCATATCCCGCTCAGTGCCGATCATATCCCGCTCAGTGCCGATCATATCCCGCTCAGTGCCGAGCAGATCCCGCTCAGTTCCGATCATATCCCGCTCAGTGCCGATCATATCCCGCTCAGTGCCGAGCAGATCCCGCTCAGTGCCGAGCAGATCCCGCTCAGTTCCGATCATATCCCGCTCAGTGCCGATCATATCCCGGTCAGTGCCGATCAGATCCCGCTCAGTGCCGATCGTATCCCGCTCAGTTCCGATCGTTATCCCGGTCAGTGCCGATCATATCCCGGTCAGTTCCGATCAGATCCCGCTCAGTGCCGATCATATCCGCTCAGTGCCGATCATATCCCGCTCAGTGCCGATCAGATCCCGGTCAGTGCCGATCAGATCCCGCTCAGTGCCGATCAGATCCCGCTCAGTTCCGATCATATCCCGCTCAGTGCCGATCAGATCCCGGTCAGTGCCGATCAGATCCCGCTCAGTTCCGATCATATCCCGCTCAGTTCCGATCATATCCTGCTCAGTGCCGATCATATCCCGCTCAGTGCCGATCATATCCCGCTCAGTTCCGATCATATCCCGCTCAGTGCCGATCATATCCCGCTCAGTGCCGAGCAGATCCCGCTCAGTGCCGAGCAGATCCCGCTCAGTTCCGATCATATCCCGCTCAGTGCCGATTCAATCCCGGTCAGTGCCGATCAGATCCCGCTCAGTGCCGATCGTATCCCGCTCAGTTCCGATCGTATCCCGGTCAGTGCCGATCATATCCCGTTCAGTTCCGATCAGATCCCGCTCAGTGCCGATCATATCCCACTCAGTGCCGATCATATCCCGCTCAGTGCCGATCAGATCCCAGATTCCGATCACATAGCACATACCGCTCAGTGCCGATCAGATACCGCTCAGTGCCGATCATATCTCGGTCAGTGCCGATCGGATCCCGGTCAGTGCCGATCAGATCCCGCTCAGTGCCGATCAGATCCCGCTCAGTGCCGATCATATCTCGGTCAGTGCCGATCGGATCCCGCTCAGTGCCGATCAGATCCCGCTCAGTGCCGATCATATCTCGGTCAGTGCCGATCAGGGACGTAGGAATGAGTTTAATATTGGGGGGGACCAGGGGTGATTTTAGGATTTTAATTTTAGGGAGGCTCAGTCCCCAATGACAATACGGAGAGGTTTTTCTTGGCTCAAAACGAGGAGGAAGACATGAAATCCTGATCATGTACTTATTTCTAAGATAATTAGAATATTATTTTTCACAGACCACATAGGCTGTTATTCCCACATTATTTTTGTGGATATAGCCCAGTACCTCTAGGGGGGTCCGGGGGCATGCACCCCCGGAAGAAAATTTTGCACATTTTAAAGCTAAATTCATTAATCCGGTGCACTTTGAGTCATCCAAATCCACTGTTGAAAATAAATAATCCACCCGCCAATCGACGAACCTATGAATTCTCTGATTTAGATATCTGCATCTAATTTTTTCTGCATCATATTGTCACTTCAACCCAAATCGGTTTATTGGAATAAACTACTTGGGTTCAATTCAACTCGACTTCAGTGGACTACATTACACATATTGTAGACATGATTCATGGGTCTTTTTTAAAATTATCTTTCTATATATTTTTTGTCTTCATTTTAAAATCTGAAAGTTCTTGTTTTAGGTTCTTCATATGCCTATTATATAGGATACCTTGTTATAGCATATATATATATATATATATATATATATATATATATATATATATATATATATATATAAAAACATTAAGAAAGGTTTTAATAAGTGAATAAAACGTTTTTCATTATAACTTAGAAAAACATTAAGAGAACGTTTATATAGCCTAATGGGGGAATTGAACGTTTGAATAACGTTATTATAACCAAGCAAGAACGTTACAGCATTTATATAAAGGGAGAATTGAACGTTCTTATAACCTAAAATTGTTAGCTGGGGGAAGCGGAGAGATTCGCGATTGCACTGAACACGTTTTAAGTGCAGGCATATTCTCTGAGCGAGCCCAGAGAGAGAATTCTTACAAGAGAATCTGAGAGCGCGCGCGGGAGATTCGCGCTCGGCACATTATATTCCGCGCGCGAGCAGAGAGATTCACGCTCGCGCATTATATTTAATGTAGCCTACTTTCGCGCTACAATAATGCGCTCTCGACATTTGATAGGGAAACCAATCAAATACGTGTGTCTCATGGCCAATGCGTGAGAGTTGGCAAATATTTTTGTCTTCCGCGGTGTCATTTTTGGGTGGGACAAATGCGACTGTCTCCAATATTGGGGGGGGACACGTCCCCCCCGTCCCCCCCGGTTCCTACGCCCCTGGTGCCGATCATATCCCGCTCATTTCCGATCAGATCCCGGTCAGTGCCGATCATATCCCGCTCATTTCCGATCAGATCCCGGTCAGTGCCGATCAGATCCCGGTCAGTGCCGATCAGATCCCGGTCAGTGCCGATCAGATCCTGCTCAGTGCCGATCATATCCCGGTCAGTGCCGATCAGATCCCGGTCAGTTCCGATCAGATCCCGCTCAGTGACGATCAGATCCCGGTCAGTTCCGATCAGATCCCGCTCAGTGACGATCATATCCCGGTCAGTTCCGATCAGATCCCGGTCAGTGCCGATCAGATCCCGCTCAGTGCCGATCAGATCCCGCTCAGTTCCGATCAGATCCCGCTCAGTGCCGATCAGATCCCGGTCAGTGCCGATCATATCCCGGTCAGTGCCGATCATATCCCGGTCAGTTCCGATCATATCCCGGTCAGTTCCGATCATATCCCGCTCAGTGCCGATCAGATCCCGGTCAGTGCCGATCAGATCCCGCTCAGTGCCGATCAGATCCCGCTCAGTGCCGACCAGATTCCGCTCAGTGCCGATCAGATCCCGCTCAGTTCCGATCAGATCCCGGTCAGTGCCGACCAGATTCCGCTCAGTGCCGATCAGATCCCGGTCAGTGCCGATCATATAGCGAAACATTTATTAATTTAAATTTTAATTCTGCAATTTAATGCAGAAACAAGGAGATTATTGAAGTAATGAATACTTGTTTGTTAACAAGTGATTATGACATTTAGAAAGATGTGGCATTGGTGCATGTTGATTCAGAGTTTGCGTCGGCTGAAGTCTTCATAATAGGCTGGATCCAAGTTACGTTATACAAACTTATACAAACTGGAGCTGACATGCGCTCTAGTCACCTCAGGGTGGGCATCCCGAGATAAAAAATGAAATTGTGAAATGTATAACTGAGTATCAACGGCATAACAATGGAAATTAATTCCATGTTTTCTTATAATATTACCATGTGGCAGCATATATATTGAAATAGCAGAGGGCCTAACACAGATCCTTGAGGCACTCCATCATTTACTGCTTAGATTTTTCCTTATTTAAGTACACAAAATAGTAACGGTCTGATAGATACGATAAACCTCAATGCCTGTGTTTATATGTGTCTTTAATCCAACGAACTGCCATCAGTGTAAATGTTTCCCTGTTCCAGGAGCAGGAGCGGAGCGTCTCGTCGCTGGACGGCAGTGAGACAGGTACAGTACGAGCTCGTTCAACACATGCACTGCATTCAGAGCGGCTTCGGGACGGTGTGTGTGTGTGTGTGTGTGTGTGTAGAGCATGAGGTCTCGAGGAAGAAGCCCAGGTTAACGCTCCCCGAATCGAACGGACACGCCGACAGCGCTGAGATCACATCACACAAGCATCAGGACAAAGCCTATTACCTGGACGCCTCTAAAGAAGGAAACGTGGCCCGATTCATCAACGTACGTCGCCAGCTTCATTATGAGATTCAAAAATCCAAATTATGAGATGAAAAGTTAAAATTCACTTTATAATCATTTTTATTTTGTCATATTGATTTTTATTGTCATAATTTACCATTTTAACTCATTTGATTTAGTCATAATTTTTACATTTTATGACATGATTTTTTTATGTAATACCTTTTACTGTTTGTCGAAGTTAGTCATAAATTCAACTGGTCATAATTGCTTTTTATGTGATCATTTTTACTTGAACAAAAATTTGACAATAAAGTCAAAATAATGACAATTTAATAGTCCTATTTTCGACTCATAATTTCTTAGTATGTTATCATTTCAACATAATTGATGTTTTGCCAATTCTGAATCATCGATTTTACTTTTTAGTAATAATTTTGTTATAATTGAATTGTTATAATTTCAACTTTTTATGCCATTATATTTTTTTGTCATCATTTAGATTTTTTAGTCGGTTTAATTTAGTCATAATTTTACGGAAGCGTATTGCATTCACTTGAGGGAAAAAAAACGACTCTGTTTTTCTGAATTAACGAGTTAATTATCTCAGAATTATGAGATACATTTCTCTTGAAAAACTTTTTTTTCACTCTGTTTTTCTGAATTAATGAGTTACTCATAATTTTGAGATAATTAAGTCATTAATTCAGAAAAACAGAGCAAAAACTTTTTTCCATGAACAATTATCTCATAATTCTGAGAAAATTAACTTGTTTTTTTTTCCTCAAGTGAATGCAATACGCTTCTGTATAATTTAACTTCATTAAGTCATAATTTCTAATTATGACTTGTCATTATTATGATTTACAAATGCATGATTTCTTATGTGTCTGAAAAGGGCTTCCATACATAAGAACTAGTGCTAATAAGTGCATAAAGTACCAGTGATAGGCCGCATATTAATCAGTCATATATTTGAGTATATTGTGTCTGAAGCAGCTTGAGACTTGATGAATGTGTAATAATACGACAGGTGTAATGATGTTGTTCACCTGCAGCACAGCTGTGAGCCCAACCTCTTCATCCAGAACGTCTTCGTCGACACACACCACCCACAATTCCCTCTCATCGCCTTCTTCACGAGCAGGTGACGATCATCCGTCGGGCTGGAGATTATTACGCTCAGCATCAGCCCAGTCATCATTTCTACAGCGCTTTAAACAACAGAAAGCGTCTTCACAAATATAAACAATAACTGAATCTGTGATGCATGGGAGGAAACGTGACTGTGTTTGTTTTATTTCTCAGGTCAGTTAAAGCTGGGACTGAACTAACCTGGAACTACTCGTACACACCGGGCAGTGACCCAGATCATGAGGTGAGCTGTCGCTGTGGCAACACCAGCTGTCAATCACTCGTCATCTGACACTCCCATCAACGCCTGTTTTTATGCAGCAGCCGGAGCTCAAATAAAGTTGAATCGAGCAAAACTCGTCTGGTTTTCTCTTATTTTAAAACTACTGATTCAGCAGATGCTTGAATACAAATGAAGAACATCACAAGCAAGGTAAATACACAATATGAGCAGACAAAACTGAAATAACCAGAGTAGTGTGGATCAGAGACGAGTTCAACACAAGTTCAACACACACACGTGTTCTTTTGATGGTTTCAGAAGGTCAGTGAAATCAGACCAGAAAACCACAGACATCAAACATGTTGTGATCTCATCTGAGACCGAGTTACAGCACTCATACAGTACAGACTGAGTCAAAGCAGTAACAAACAAGCAATTGTGCACTTCAAATATTAAACTCTTGTCTTGAATTGTCTATTGAATCCGAATTAGAGTCATAATTCAGATCAGTGTTGATTCAGTATGTCAATGTTGCAAATTTCAGTTATGAACAATTTCATTCAGGAATAAAGCAGCTGCACAAAAGTTTAATAGAACTTTACAAGTAGCAGTTGGGTCATTCCTACTATTCGGTGCCATTTAGCTTGATAAATGTATATAAAAAAAAAGTAAAAATTTCCATGATTTATTAATTTTATCTGAAGAATGGCTTGTTACACTACAAGAAAAATAGATTGGTCCAGCTCAGGATATCACTCTTTATTAATTTTGACCAAATTCTTCACACATGCAAAGGCCAAATGTCCACCCTGTTACCGGACATTCTCATCACAATAATAAATGTTTTGAACTTATTGTAATATTTACAATTTCTAAGAGCTCAAATGTCCCTCACTTTACCCCACAAATGTATTTTAACAAAGTGTTCATTAACGAGCATTATCTTGAAAAAAGTTGTTGTATTTTAGGCCACAGTGGTAATTTCAACACATATCTTTTAGAATAAAAAGACATTTCAATGGAATTTTGCTGCATTTTTTAATTATTTAATTTTGCCATTTCATTCCCTAAAATTAACCACAAAGATATGCATAACATTTGTTGAACTTATTTTATTAACTTAAAATAAAATAAAAACACAGAGGTAACAGGGTGGACAGAGGGGTAACAGGGTGGACATCACACCACTGAACAACAATAAATGTCATCAACTCATTTACCCTGGCACCCCCTGAAGGTATATAACAAATAAATGTATAAGAAATTAATTATAAGTACCAATTCAAGCTGTAAACACTCATTTATTTAGCATTTACGCCCACTCTGTTACAATATGTCCACCCTGTTAGTGTGCATAAGAGTAACAGGGTGGACAGTAACAGGGGGGGACATTTTATGCTAAAGTTAGCCATTGCTACAAATGTGATGAAAAACAAGCTAGTGCGCAGTGATTATTGAGGAAGATTTTTAACCTGTTTATTAACCATATTTTCAAAATTACAAACAATTATCAGTTTCCACTATAAATAGGCGTAACAGGGTGGACATTTTATGCTTTACCACTTCAGTGAATCATTCTAAAACATTGAAAAAAGAGTGAATTAAGGAATGATACTTACTCTGCTTCTTGAAGATAAGTTGCCACCAAAAAGTATTAAAATTCTTGAGAGACATGTGATTAGAGGAACAGTCAATGGGCGTGTTCAGAGGGATTTTCCATCAGAGTAACATTCAATTCAGGGACACAACATTTTTCAAAGACTTTAAGTATTAAAAATGTATATCTAACAAAAAATATATTTTTTGTGAGTAATATTATAAATAAGAATATACAACAATATTGAAAAATTTGGAATTTATTTGATTTTTATTACTTATATTTGTGGCTGAAGTTGTGCAAGCTTACTTGGGGACATGGCAGTTTAGCCTACTTGCACTAACATCAGAGTAATTATTTTTTTTTATTAATTAATCCTGGGTACATTTATTGTGTTCTATGGTAAAGGGGGGTTAACAATTTAAGATGATCATTTAGAAACAAGTATTAGCCCATTTTTACTCAAAATATACCACATTATGTCATGAGGACTCAAATGGCACCGAATGCTAAGAATGACCCAGTTATTTGAAATTAATCAACACTGAATTGATCTGAATTATGACACATTGCTTTACAGCAGAATCTTAAGTTTGTTCATAATTAAACTTTGAAACAGTGTCATTTCAGAAATTCAGTTCAATGTGGACTCAGTGTCTTTAAAGCTGCTTTATATCCGTGTTTAAAGACAAAAGTCAGTTCTATGTAGAAAATGTCATATGCCAACATGACATCATGACTTTTGCGTAAACATACACGCCACTTTCAAGTCAAGTGGCGTGTTTATTTATACGGATTTTGAGTAGGGTGACCACCTGCTAATAAGCCCAAGGGGGGACAAGGGGTATGTTTCTGAGGGACAATGTGGGACACTGCCTGGCGCGGCGGTGCAACCACCCCACGGGCAGACTCACTGATAGTGGTTTACCCATTTCTAGCACATACCGCCCTACATGGTATATTAATAATGCCCTATTCCCCTAAATATGTGTAATTGCTGATATGCTCATGAATAGGCCAACCAATGTGTATTATTTCTAAATAAAGATTTATAATAGTTTGAACATTCAATGAATTGACAGATGCACTTCCACTTATGATTTACTTTAGCTATTTAATTTAATTTATTTTTCATTACAATTTATTCACTTTAAATAAATTATAATATAAAACTAACAGGAATTGTACTTGCTCAACACCACAGGAACAGTTTTTTTTTTAAAGTCCCTCTCGGTATCCCCCTCAATAGCATTCAGCCACAAATATTCATTTTCCCAGTCTTTCTTGTACCCACAACTTCTTTTTTTTAATTGATGATGGCGATGCGGTGCCTCAGACTCATGTTTCGTCCTAATGTGAATACTACGCTCTAAATAGTATTTAAAATTACTAATGTCACATACTATTTAGGATGGATAGTATGCACATTGGGACGCAATGTCAGTCTCTTCTCCATTTTTCTAATTGGAAAGCGCGCATCTAAAAGTTCCTTCCCAGTGGGTCTGGTATGCACGTGCGTGCGCTGTCATGACAACAACGAAAACGTTGACAACAACCTAAGCTGCGTCCCAATGTGCATACTATCCATCCTAAATAGTATGTGACATTAGTAATTTTCAATACTATTTAGGGCATAGTATGCACATTGGGACGCAGCTCTAGTCAGCAGTTCAACTGAGGGGTAGGTGGGTCACGTGGGTGTGTTAACAGTAGCGTGCTGAACTGTCAAGTAATGTTCGTTTGGCTGCCTGTGGCTCGAGGATATACAGCGACCAACTTTTTTTTGAGCAAGCATTGATTATGCGTGACACGGTCTCAATTTGCGGTACGCATGAATTGGGCTTCAAACGCTGTGCGCGCACGCGCAACGCGGGACGGGTGGTCGCCCTAATTTTGAGCTATCCGCGTGTATGCGTGTATATCTACGCCGTTATGTCCGCGTGTATGTACACGCCGTTAAATATCCGAGCGAAACGAAGCCAAATTTTGATCTACATCTGGGGAGCGATATTTTTCTTCCTATGATGGTAGGGGAAGACTCATAAATGGTATTAACGCAGTGACGGGTAGGTTTAGGGACGGGGTTGGGGTAGGTCATAAGTTTATATACAGTAATGTAACGTTAAGTCAACGGCCTTCATAAACACGCTGAAAAGCGATTATGCGTGTTGATAACACACCAAAAATGGAAATACGAATTGGCGTGTCATACATACGCCCTTTCATATGCTCTCATTGACAAATGCGGAACAGTTAGTTCATGCGTTTATGACCTCAAGGCTTGATTATTGTAATGCTCTACTGTATGGCGGCAAATCAATGTCAATAAGAAACGGGAACTTGCGAGCTCATTCATAACTGACGCGCGCTCATGACATCTCTGCACGGGTAATATCGCGAGCGCGCGGGGGCGCCGTGAGCGCTGAGCGAGCTGATACGAGTAGTGATTTGTCGTCGAAAAAGATGGATAAAACAAAATCCTAGGGCGTTAAAAAATAGTAAAAGAAAGCGGGAAAAGGAGATGCATGTCAATTGATGTGACAGCAGCTAAATAAGTGCATGGTGAAAGCCAACAGTAGGATTTAAAGTGTGACATCCAGGCATAGGCTATCTCTGGCCATCGGGACTACCGGGAGATTCCCGGTGGGCCGACGTGCTTTTTCGGCGGATACAGCGGAGCTCAGTCATACTTTTCTTTTTTAACGGCCCATAAAACTCGTACATCGTCGGTCCATTCGTTTTTTTTCCTTACTAGTGCCGGTGTAATGCATTGGTCAAAAATAGTCAGCGTTAGGTATTTTTTTTCTGACACATCGGCCCATGAAACATGTCATCTTGTGCTTATCTCTTTTAAGTATAGAAATTAGTACAAAACTAATTATGAAAGTTTTCTTTATTTTTCAGTGCATTTGTTTTACAATATATGGCTATTATCATGGGATTCATATTATAATAACTATTATTATAGTAAGTTAGTGTAATGTAGACAGACACTGTAACTAAAAGATGTTTGAATTTTTCTTTGTTTAATTTGCACACTGAATATGGTTTGGAGCTTTTAATTTTGAACTCTCAAAGTTCACCAGACTGATGAATTTAACATTAAAGAACACTAAATTATATTAGGGGGGGGGGGGGGGGTGCATGCCCCCGAACCCCCCTAGAGGAACAGAGGTACACCTACCACAGTTTTATCTAAAATCGTGTGAGAAACACTGGTATTGCTGTTCCAATGGAGCTATAGTTTTTTTTATCACTATTGAGTATAGTTCAATTGTATTAATAAATGACAATTTTGTATGTTAGCTCTTACTCGTTCCTACTCACTCATTACATGGCGCAATCATTTTTTAAGATTTGGGGGGGGGGGGGGCGCAAATTTTTCTGCTGCATACCCCTCTGACACTGGGTAGTTGCGCCCCTGCGTACCACGCAGTGGAAAAGTGCCATAAACGGTTAGATTACCTCTCTAAACTGCTCTGTCTGGTGTTTAAACTGTAGATGGACAATGATGGAGAGAAGAATGACATGTAGAAGCAACAGGACATTTATGAATGATTAGTTTATGAACTAACCCTAACTATCTAAAATTAGAATATTATGTCCCCTTCATTTATATACTGCTTTTAATAGATTGTTTCAAAGCATCTTTAATGTGATGGGAAATAAAAGAGATTGGTTTACAAAGTTATCGTCTACTACAGGAAAAGAATCTACTACCAGCACAGAATTTTGCTTTGTATAAATGTAAAAATATTGCTGATTACTTAATGTATAATGGGGAGCCAATGCAGTGTTGACAGAACCGGGCTAATATGGTCATACTTCCTGGTTCTGGTAAGAACTCTAGCGGCTGCGTTTTGCTGTAGTTTGTTTATTAAGCGCACAGGGCAAACACCCAAGAGTATGGCGGAAAATCAATGTCAATAAGAACCGAGCACATAACTGATGCTGTCGTGCGCGGCAAATGACTTTTGCGAGAGGATAACAGAACTACACGCGAGGAAACGGGAACTAGCGAGCTCATTCATAACAGCGCGAAGGCTTGTATGGCCACCCCCCTTCTCCATGAGGGCCCTAGCCTGTTAGTCCTCTAAAATTTATAACATTGAGGAAATGCAGAAATGATTTAGAAACGCACAACAGCAGCTACATACAATATATATTTTTTTAAAAAAGAATTACCAGCGCTTTGGCACCCCCCATGGTGCTGCGCCCCTATGCGCCGCATACCCACTTTTTGCGCCACGGTTCGCTTTAGCTCGGTTGCTTTTCCACTGCAGTTAGTACCCCTTCAAAGTGGGTGGGACTGATCATTACACTGTTTGTAGGTCCGGTGATAGCCGTGTGCGGCTCTTGAAGCTCCGCCCTCTGTGCCAGGAACAGCAGCTCATTTGCATTTAAAGGGACACAAAACGACGTGTTTTTTTACTGACCCCAAAAAGGAACAATTTAAACATGCTGTAAAAAATTTGTGGGGTATTTTGAGCTAAAACATCACACACTCTGGGGACATCAGATATTTTACATATTGTAAAGGGGCATTATATACCACCCCTTTAAGTCTTTCAAGCCCAGGATTTAGAAACCCGATGCAATGCATTAAAAAGCCAGACAATGTAGAAGAAAAATATTTTATTAAACAGTTGAGATTAAAAGTGCTTAAGTGAGATTAAAAACATTAAAGTCCACAGTCAGAAGTCCTGGGACTGGGTTGTTTGCTGGTGTCCGGGTCTCAGAAGTCCTGGGACTGGGTCTGTTTGCTGGTGTCCGGGTCTCGGGCTGCTTTGGTCTTCTTGGGCAGTAGTTGGGCCTGGATGTTGGGCAGAACTCCTCCCTCAGAGATCGTGACTCCGCCCAGCAGCGTGTTCAGCTCCTCGTCGTTGCGCACCGCGAGCTGGATGTGACGCGGCGCGATGCGGGCCTTCTTGTTGTCGCGGCACGCGTTGCCCGCGAGCTCCAGCACCTCCGCGCACAGGTACTCGATGACCGCGGCCAGATACACCGACGCGCCGGAGCCGATACGCGACGCGTAGTTCCCCTTCCGCAGGAGACGCGCGATGCGGCCCACCGGGAACTGGAGCCCCGCGCGGGAGGAGCGCGTCACGGACGTCGTCTTGGGTTTCGCTGCGGTTACGAGCTTCTTACCGCGGCCAGACATGATGAGCAGATCTAGGAGAGACAAACCATCGGTTAATCTGAACTCCACTCACTCTGGCGAGTGGCGAGTACTGAAGATTTACGAGTATGGAAACGAGTAAAGTCGATTATAAGTTGAATGACAATAAGCAAAGTTCCAGTGAAGTGATGGATTAATCTGAACAATGCGGATCTAAAACACTAGAGTATCTGAAAAAAGTAGATCTTTGCAAGTTGCAAATGAGTACAGCAACTATTAAAGTGTTTGACATAAATTCTGATTTAAAAACAAAACACTAAAACATAAACTTACCCGTTTAACACAAGCACTAGAGCGGTTTACCTCATATCTGAGAATCTAATATTTTATAACTGGATTTACAAGTAGTCAAGTTGCAAAGTAGTAAAGTAACTTAAGTGTATGACAGAAAGAGTCATGATTAGTTGAATTTAACAATAAACAAAGTGACTGATTTATCTGCACAAAGCTGATCTAACACAAAGAGAGTACCTGAAACACCATACTCTTACCTGTTTATCACAAACAAGCACTAAAGCTGTTTATCTCATATCTGAGAGTTTAGTCTTTTATACTGAAGATTAATTGGCATTGATTGAAATTCTCCTGTGCCGATTAAAGACTGGCCAATCAGCTGATTGAGTTCATGATTGTAAATCAGCAACATACCAGAAATCTCCACTTTGGCCGGAGTTTTTAGAAATAATCGTTTTCTGTTATAGAAACGGGGTTTCGTGTTAATGAGAGGCCAAACTGCAGGGAAATATCTACGTCTTCCCTTTGTGTAAACGGGGCATTAGTGTCAATATTGCAAAGTTGATCAATTATGAAACTAATTCAATTCAGTTTAATCGTGTCAGTGATGCAAAGTACATCGATTATAAAAGGAAGTCAATTCACTTGAAGTGTCAAGGTTGCAAAGTTGATCAGTTATGAAACTATTTCAATTGTTCATTAGTATCAATGTTGAATAGTTAATCAATTATGAAATGAATTGAATAGTGTCAATGTTGCAAACTTGAAATATGAGACTCAAACTGTGCTGTAAATCAGCTTTATAGAACACAATAGTGTCATTGTGTGTTTCAATTCAAATAACCGTTAAATGTTGCAAAGCTCAATTATTAAACAACTGCTGAACTGCTTTATTTCTTAAACTAAATCTGGTTCATAATTGAACATTGACGTGGTTATTGAATGACACTATTGTATGTTTAGAGTCTTTTTCACAGCAGAATGAAGACAATAGTGCCAGTATTCAGTTAATCATTAAACCAGTTCAGTTTTATTGTGCTCAATTATGAACCAAATTCAATCTCAGCTCTACAGAAGACGGTCAGCTGAATTCTGTTTCTCATCTGATAGTGTTAGTGCAGTTACATTAATATTACAGGTCTTTAAAATCTCAGGCTTTAGAAGTCTGAGGCATTAGATTAGTGCATTAGCCTGAGAAAACCCAGACAACTTCCGGCAAATTTAGATTTTAGAAGTTTAGAAGTAAGTCTCTAAGAGCTCATTCAAGCCCATTTCCGTCGAAATCGACGCACCAATCAGAAGCGTTGGGGCGGCTTTACATGATGACGACAGCACAGCGACGGTGGAGCAGATTTTGTACATTATAAAGATGTATCAGCGTTCGAATCAGCTATCGCGTCTGTTTTAAGCGATTGGAACATTTCCTTTTTTTTAAACCCCGAGCAAAGAACACTAGAGATGTTTCTCCGCCACTCTGCATACGTCATCTCCATCGCTCTGATTGGTTTTAGGTCTATCCAATACGCTGATTTCACGCAGCCGCCATTTTGAAATCGAAAGCGAGGCTCTGGTGGGAAGAACCCCGGATGTATAGATAGACAACAATGGCTTGGACTACCAACCTGAAGCTGCCGCGATTTACACTACTGGATGTTAATATCCAATATAGGATATGTATATAGTTCGTTCCTGCTTTTACGTGCTGAATTCTATATATTAAAAAAAATATATAAATTAACTTCACTGTAGTAGTATGAAAGAAATGTACAGTTTTAGAACTTATTTCTACATTAAACAATACACCATCGCAACTCTCCTGATTAAGAGCGACACTTCCGGTTTTCTTCCCACCAGAGCGATTTCAAAATGGCGGCTGCGTGAAACCAGCGTATTGCGCCCAGAGCGACATCCGCTGGTGACGCCCCTTTGGAAATGATTCGTTTATGAAGCTTTGCCAGACTATAACTCAGTTACTACTGACAATGCACTGGTTTTAACAAGTCTATTAGTGCATAATTATATAGGCCTATACAACTATATATAAAAATAAAACAAAGCCAGATATTGTATCAAAACTCATTTTATTAATACCATTGAAATTAAAGTGCTAAAAACATTAAACATCAGAAGTCCTGGATGGGTCGTTGCTGGGTCCGGGTCTCAGAATTCCTGGACTGGGTCTGTTTGCTGTGTCGGTCTCAGAATTCTGGGACTGGTCTGTTTGCTGGTGTCCGGTCTCAGAAGTCCCGGGACTGGTCTGTTTGTGGTTCGGTCTCAGAGTCTGGACTGGTTGTTGCTGGTGTCGGGTCAGAAGTCCTGGGGCTGGGTCTGTTTGCTGGTGTCGGGTTCAGAATTCCTGGGACTGGGTCTGTTTGCTGGTGTCCGGGTCTCAGAAGTCCTGGGACTGGGTCTGTTTGCTGGTGTCCGGGTCTCAGAAGTCCTGGGACTGGTCTGTTTGCTGGTCCGGGTCTCGGGCTGCTTTGGTCTTCTTGGGCAGTAGTTGGGCCTGGATGTTGGGCAGAACTCCTCCCTCAGAGATCGTGACTCCGCCCAGCAGCGTGTTCAGCTCCTCGTCGTTGCGCACCGCGAGCTGGATGTGACGCGGCGCGATGCGGGCCTTCTTGTTGTCGCGGCACGCGTTGCCCGCGAGCTCCAGCACCTCCGCGCACAGGTACTCGATGACCGCGGCCAGATACACCGACGCGCCGGAGCCGATACGCGACGCGTAGTTCCCCTTCCGCAGGAGACGCGCGATGCGGCCCACCGGGAACTGGAGCCCCGCGCGGGAGGAGCGCGTCACGGACGTCGTCTTGGGTTTCGCTGCGGTTACGAGCTTCTTACCGCGGCCAGACATGATGAGCAGATCTAGGAGAGACAAACCATCGGTTAATCTGAACTCCACTCACTCTGGCGAGTAGGCTACTGAAGATTTACGAGTATGCAAACGAGTAAAGTCGATTATAAGTTGAATGACAAGCAAAGTGCCAGTGAAGTGATCGATTTATCTGAATGCGGATCTAAAACAAAGTCGAGGCTAGTCAAGTTGCAAAGTAACATAAGTTAATGACAAAAAGAGTCATGATTAAACCGAGTTTGACTAAGCAAAGTATGGATTCATCTGAACTAAAAACAAACTATCAGTACCTGAAGAGTCACGTGGAGATTTACTAGTCAAGATGCAAAGTAGTAAAGTAACTTAAGTTAATGACAGAAATAGTGATTAGAAGTTGCATTTGACATTAAGCAAAGTGCTCAGTGCCATTGATCGATTAATCCGAACAACGCGGATCTAAAACACTAGAGTATCTGAAAAAAGTAGATCTTTACAAGTAAGTTGCAAATGAGTAGGCCTACAGCAAAAGTGTTTTACAAGTAAATTCTGATTTAAAACCAAACACTAGAACAACATAAACTCTCACCTGATTAACACAAGCACTAAAGCTGTTTACCTCATATCTGAGAGTTTAGTCTTTTATACTGGAGATTAATTGGCATTGATTGAAATTCTCCTGTGCCGATTAAAGACTGGCCAATCAGCTGATTGAGTTCATTATATTGTAAACGATTAATTAGAGGGAGTTTTTATGAGCGCATTTTTAAAACTTAACTCTTTTTTAAATCTTAAGTTAAATAAATTGTAGAATGCAGTCATTTAAAAAAAAGCTTTTTGCTTATAATAAGCTTGTTTATATAATATCTGAATTCCTTATGACAATATTAATTACATCCATTTGGTATCATGCATTTGTTGTAATATAACATTTTTGTTAATAATTTATAATAATATTCATTATTTATATTTTATTTTAGTTTTTCAAGTCGACTAAAGAATAAGTATTTGTAGGCTATATCCTTCTCCATGATGTTCTATAATGCCTTTATGCTTTAACCTTGATTAGTTTTAGAGAGATATTAGGCTGAAATATGAATATGAGGTAAAGGTTTGATAAGTGCAGCAAGAGAATCGCTTTCATCACAGCTTTCATAATTCATGTTCAAGCACGTGTTGTGTTCACATGACTGTTTTGATCATGTGACTATTTGTTGTGGAGTTCACTCGTATAATCAAATGAATCGTGGTCGGTGTTTGTGATCAGTGACTCGGTGATCATAGGAATCTTTTGTGTTCGATGCTCACACAGTGACTCTGGTGATATGAATCATCAGTGTTTACAGTGACTCTGTGGTCATATGAATCATTAGTGTTAGTGACTCTGTGATCATATGAATCACAGAGTGAAGTGTTTGACGTGTTTACAGTGACTCTGTGGTCATATGAATCATTAGTGTTTACAGTGACTCTGTGGTGATATGAATCATTAGTGTGTTTACAGTGACTCTGGTCATATATAACCCTGGTGTTGTGTCGCAGCGGTCAGTCATGTGTCGCGCGTTGCTCGCGGTGTGTCTGGCGCTCGTAAGCGCTCGTGGCTGTGGTTCGGTGTCGGTTCCTCCGCATGAGGAGGTGGCTCGGATGGCTCGGTTCGTGGTCCACAAGTGTGACTGGGCTTCGATGGCGACGATCTCCACTCATGATCCCGTGAAGGGACAGCCGTTCTCCAACGCGTTCTCCATCAGCGACGGGCCCGAGGGCAACGGAACCGGGACCCCGTACATGTACCTGACCCACATGGAGATCTCCGTGCAGGACCTGCAGGTACACACACACACACACACACACACACACACACACACACACACACACACACACACACACACACACACACACACACACACGGTCATTACTATAGTAACTCTGTGGGACCCAAGCAATAGTGTCACTTGAATAGACCCGATATAGTCCGGCTGAGTAACACACTTCTAGCCAAAATAACATTACATTAGATTACATGTCGTTTTTGCCAAAATAACTTGCGAGATGTATGATATTTCATCATGTAAGCAAAGTCAACCATGATCACAAGGTTTCATTTCTTCATTTCTTTCTTGATTACTAGTGTATTCTTGCGCGATGGTTTAGACTTTAGAAGTCTATTAAGCTTTCACTGACAGCCCAAATGCGTCCTTGTTTTAGTCTCGACATCAGGCTGTGTTTGAGGGATATTAAGCGTCTATTAAGGGTATTAAAAACGTCTTTTAAACGCTAAACTGATAGCTGGGTTTGTTGTCTTAAATATTAAATGTTACATTCATAATCTGCTGGAGGAATAAATAAATGAT
>CM070819.1:53817258-53837258 GCA_036326025.1 Chrosomus eos
TGTGTGTGTGTGTGTGTGTGTGTGTGTGTGTGTGTGTGTGTGTGTGTGAAGGCCACCATCTTCCTCAAGGTTTCTCTGGAAGATTCTCTGCACACACTCACGACCCTCAGAGAAATGCAGTGTTTGACCTTTAACCTCTGGATCTGTAAGACGTGTGTGTGTGTGGTGTGTGTGTGTGTGTGTGTGTTTAATCTGCATCCGTCACTGTTTCTCGAGTCTTTCACCCTACGCCTCAAACACATTATATATCAAGCTGTAATTATTTAATTATTAAAATACAGGATTGATAAAACTTTACAGTTATGAACAAAACTTCTACAGTGTTTATTATTCATTGTTAATGTCATTCTCAACATTTACTAATACATTTTTAAAATCATGATTATTTGTGGACCTGAACTAACATGATCAACTGTGTGTGTATTAACGAACATTGACAAAGATTTAAAAAGATTGGGAAATGAAAAACATTTTTACAAGTATTTTAATAAATTCAGTTAATTGTAATTTTCCCAGTATTTACAGAACAAACTGATATTTATATAATCCAGAAAACCCAAGAAAGCCAAAACATCTGTTACTTTATTTTCCTGTTAAAGCTGCTTAATAATGTTAAAGCGCTGAATAAATGATCATCATAAAAATATGCAGATTCTCCACAGAGGTTTTGATTGGTTATTAATTTAATAACGGCTGGTAATATTACTCGTGTGAATCTTCTGAGCGTTTCTCATTTATCAGAAATAATAAACATCAGAACAAACTTCACCTTTTCCTGTAAAACTGAAACATCTTTCCAGAGGAATGATGAGAATAATATTCATAATCTCGCAGATTCAGTGTTTCCACTCGTGTGTGTAATATTGCGAGACTTCCTGATGCGTTTATTGCTGTTTTCCACGAACTCAGATGAAAGAAACTCGTTCTATAAATATTATATCTGATGATTTCTGCACAACATGCAGGCTTATATTTCTGTACAGCATATGTCAGACAGTGTTCATATTTAATGTATCATATTTAAACATTGCTGCATAACTATTAACACACGATTATATCAGAGCTCTTAAATCATAATTTCTGCTTTAATATCGACTCTAGTTGATTCTTCAATTCATAATTCAACTTCAGATAGCAAGTTGTTTCCCAGCTGACACAAATATGTTTTAAGAACCTTATGAAAACATTATTTCTGAATTTTCAAAATGTCCCGTTAATTAAATGTTTTAAAAACGTTTTTTCTTGGTTATGAACATTTCATCGAACGTTAGGGGAACGTTCCCTGAAGGTTGCAATGTATCTAAAAACTAACGTTCCCTGAACATTAAGAAAACTTTCCATGGGAACCAAAACCAAACCAAAAACTAACGTTCCCGCAACCAAAAACTAACGTTAGAACGTTCTAGGAACCAGCAATTGTTAGCTGGGTCGTATCATTCTTCACTCTTTATGAGAATGTTATCTTTGACCGTTCTAAAACACGAAACAATATTTAAAAACATCAAACGATCGTCCATCTGAACTGTTTCAGAATAATATCCTGATGTATAAATGATGTTTTTGTCGCATTATTAAAGTGTCTGACGTCACTGGAAGAGCGCGCTCGCGATCCTGCTCTGTGAATGAGTGTTTGCTGAGGGAATCAATGATGTTTTTCTGCAGATGTTGTGGAAAGAGTTTCATCTGTGGGCGAGTCGAGTTTCTCTTTAATACTTCAGTGATGAATGACGGAAATACTGTCAGAAAAACATCATTTCAAGGAACACACACTATTATAGTCAATAACCCAACATCAAATATGCTGAACTTACTAAAGTTACTGTCTTTACTGTCAACTCAAGTGTGTCACACACCTGACAGATGCTCTCTCACACACACACACACACACACACACACACACACACACACACACACCACACACACACACACACACACACACACACAACACACCCCCACCACCACACACAGGATTACAGTTTTTTACGATTGCTATGACAGATTTTTCAATACTTTTAACAATAACTCTTAACACGCACTACACCCGTCTGTGTATTCTATAATATTAACACATTTCTTGTTGCTTTAACACAAAATGCATACAATTAACATTAACACACATTTAAAATGCTTGAACTTCTTTTACACGCAAGCTCAAACAAGACCAAAGCAAAGGACCAATGCTTTAACTCTGTCAGAACAGAAACACACGTGCTAAAGCTAACCGTACAAGATAAAGTCACGCTGTTTATATTGTGAATTACAACACAAATATATCCGCTATATTATATTCTATACCGTACTGCCTAGAAGCGTACATCTATAAAGCTCTGAGACGGGGCTTTTTTATTGAATTTCTGCATATTCTGCAATTTATATGCAAATTATATGCAAAAAAAAGAAATATGCAATTTCTGCATATTCTGCTGTGATTGAGTAAATCTTCCTGCTGGACGAGAACATGTGAATTATTAGATTTAGAGACATGTTTGTAGTGTTTTAGTGTATTATTGCTATAGTGTGTTATTGTGTTAGTGTTGGAGTTTAGTGGGATTTTGAGCATGAAATGAAATGTTCTGTGTGTTGTTGGTGTGTTAGAGTTTTGGAAATTTGTTAAAGTATTGAAAAAATTGTCATAGCGATTGTAAAAAACTGTAATTAAGATTTCATAATGTTTCTGAAAGAGTCTCTTCTGCTCACCAAAGCTGCGTTTATTTGATCATAAATACAGTAAAACAGTGAATATGATTATAATGTAAATCATCTGTTTTCTATGTGAATATATAATAGTGTGATATTTATTATTGATAATCAAAGCTACATTTATCATCATTACTCCAGTCTTCAGTGTCACACGATCCTTCAGAAATCACTATAATATGAGGATCTGATGATCAAGAAACATTTATGATTAATGTTGAAAACACGATAATTCAAAAGTTTGTGGTAAGATTAATACTTAGACTGTAATAGAATAACGAATAGAATAGAATAATAGAATTTTAATAATCTTTTTTCTCATCAATGATGCATTAATTGATCAAAGGTGACAGTCAAATATTCTATTTAAAATAAAACACATTTATAATTTTTATTATCAATGTTGAAAACAGTTTCATAGTTTTGTGGAAACTGATATATTGTATTTTTCATGATCTTGATAATTTAAAAAACAGCATTTATTTGAAATATAATCTTTTGTAACATTATTAATGTCACTTTTGATCAATTTAACGCGTACTTGATGAATACAAATATGATTTTTTAAAAACTTTTGAACCATAGTATGTATTTTTATCAAGACATTATTAATATTCAAAACTTAAATATAAATAATTACATTGTATTTTCACATTTTTTACACACTTGTAGTGTTTGTGTAGCTGTGTAGTTTATCATATTAGGAAATATCATCAAACATAATTTTTCTTTAAAGTTAATCGCTGACAGTGATCGCGTCACCCGCCGCTCATATTTATCTATATCTATATATCTCAAGTCTAAAACTAATTTAATACGCTTAGCTGATTTTTATTGCAGGAATATAAGAACACACATTTCTCAGTCACATGTTCAGAAATAGAGGAGATATTATAATAAGAGTGAAATAAAGTGTTTTACTCATAAAAACTAAGAACAATATCTGACAAAAACATGATTGTGTCAAAGTCAAAATGTCAAACTTTTATGTAAAATTGTACTTTGATATTAAAAGAGTAAAATAATGAGAGATTAGTGATATTCTCAGGGTAAACTGGATGAATTTTATAATTTTAGTCAGAAACACAAACTAGAGTTTATTGAGTGGAAAAACTGAAGAAAACTGAGATGAAGAACATCGACTTTAACGCAGAACTATAATCAATAATCAATACAGGAACATGTTTCACATTCATAACCCATAATCTCTCGACATGCCAGAGAAATATTAAACATACAGCACTGAATATAAAGCATATTAATAACTTTATTTGAGGCGTTTGGTTGTTTTTCTCTGCAAATTTGAATGTGGAATTAATAAAGTTAATCATTAATAATTGATTGACAGGCCTGATTGTTTCTGAATATAATAAGCGTTTACTGTAATACCACAGATCATTTACATGAACGTATTCTTCATTTTGATATAGAATTATAACATTTCAATTAAAAAAATAACTGGGTATTGAAATATATATACTTTTTTATGAACAATTCCCACTGAAGAAAACATTGATTATATTGAGCTTATGAATGTAGTTTTATGATGTTACAGTTTTTCTCGATTGTTTACACACATTTTCTGAAAGAATGCCTCATATTCTCAGAACTCTACACACAAATCCAAAACACACACACACAATGGGCAAAACCCCTAAATTCTCCTGCAAAATAAAACTTTACATTCAAAACAATGTTATTTCTTCTCAAAATGGTATTTTGTTTTCAAATGACACACACAAACCATCATATGAATAGACATTTATAAGAACCAGTTGAACACTGATGTGCTCAATGTAAAACACTGTGATGAATGTAAAACACTTCTTCTCCATTCACCATAATGACTCAGGCCTTTTTTGTTCAGTGTTACACTTACTACAGACAGTACATACATAAGTGTGGTGTAAAATATTTGAGAATATTGTTTTATACCCAGAACACACAAATACTGGCAACAAATATATTTTATTTTTCCCACAAAAACAATGGGAGATAGATCGCACATTTCGTACATCCCAACCAACACAAAGTTGCACATACAGTGGTCTACATACAAAACAACAGAAACATGTACCGTATGCAGTTACAGAATAAATAATAAATAACTATGCGGCATTCTTTCTGCTTCGGTCTTTTATGCTAAAGCTCTGATTGCTAATTGTAAAAGTGTGTTACGTGTGTTTGCCCATGTGTCGAGGCAGTGTGCAGATCTGAATGGCAGTGTGTTCCTTGTGAAAACAAGAGATTTTGTGCATGAAAATTGTGCCAAATGCAGAGAATTGTGTGTAGTGTTTTGAAAAATGTGTGTTTTAGAACTGCAATGTGAGTGTAAAGCAGGAATTGTGCTTGTAGTTCAGCAGAAGTGGTTCAGGGGGTTGGTGAATGAGTTACATGTTGTGGCCATTGTGTCTCAAGTACCAGAATTTGTGTGTAAACAATTGAGAAAAACTGTAATATTAAATTTGGTCATTTTTATGTTTTGATCTTTTTGTATTGCGTTAATGATCTTTTTCTAAATAAAACCTTTATATTTAATTTGTTTGGATGGATTGTCGTTTATAAGAACCTGTTATATTTGAGTGAAATAATCCTTTAGCCGTCATTTTGTTGTCTATTAGACGTATATGTAATTTAATAGTTGATGACTAGACGTCTGCGCTGTGTTTTGACGGCTATTAGACGTATTTATGACGCAGAATTGCTTGCTGGGTTCATTCTTAGATCATGTTCACTAATGAACAATATTGTGACGTGTTTATTGAGAGATTAGATGTGTCACTCCTCACGTGTGAACTTCAATAAATCATATTTAATCATGAAACTGTGAACGGCTAAAAATCCAGATGTTCGTCACTATAACCCAGCCGTTACACGTGAACTTTGACCTCTGAATCTTTTTATTTATTTATTTATCTATTTAATATGGATAAAGGAATAACATTGGACGAACCAGATGCATTGTTTAAAGTGTAATCTTCAACACCTGTCTGTCCATAGAGGCTTTTACAACAGATAAGAACACATTATTAAACAGAACAAGGCAGATTTACACAGGAGAATAACTCTGGCCCGATCTCAGCCACTGTGTGAGCTCTCTGGTGAAGATGTTAATATAGTTCTGCAGTTTTAACCCAATCGAGAGAGAGTTTCACAGTGTAGCCCGTCTGAAGGAGAAGCTGGACTGGCCAAAACATCTTCTAAACTTCGGTAGCACACAGTGTATACTTATATCGTAATATCTGTGTATATAGAGAAGCGACTGGTTTCAGATGTGTGTGACAGTATAGCTAATGTGAAAAATATAATCAATAAAGCGTGTGATCGGCAAATCTCCTCTAATAAAACGAAATCAGTTTAGATTTGATTTAGCTTTCCTACAAACAGGGTTTACTTGACTTAGAAACTTCAGATGTTTATCTATAATGAAGTCTTTGGTTTGATGGTGTAAATGACCTTCACAGACGCGGTCGGACTCCGGTTATAGAAAACACACTGAGAATGTGTTCTGGAGATCATCTGGAGATGTGACGTGCAGCCTGGGTTAGCCTGGGTTAGCGCTTCTGCATTACACTGAAGAAACTACACACACACACGCTCATTTTCTAGTTAAACCAAATTTTTGTATCATTTAATCAAAACTGGTCTGGACTTCATATATTAATGATAAACGTTTCAATGATCAGTGAGCTGCTCAAAATATGTTTTTCATAAAAGAAAAATCTCTGAAGTTTGAGTTTAAAACAAGAGCAAATCTCTGCTAATGGAAATAAACTTAATTCAAAGGGGAAAATATTATTTTCTGACTCCATTAGCAGAGATTTGCTCTTGTTTTAAACACAAACTCACTTCATTTTGATACATTTTTCATTAATATCTTCAGTTATTTCGCTTCTCCAGTAAATGTTCTGATTTAAGAATGTTTAGATATTTGTGCTGGAAAAGTGTGCAGTGAACAATTAATATTAATTTTTATAACTGTCATATAATAAAATCATTCATGTCTCTTAAAGCTGAATATTTCAGTGCTGTCAGTCTGAACGATTAATACAAATATTAAAATGCATAAACATTAGAAGAGCGCTGAGATCAGAAGTTTAATGATCATAAATGTCAGAAAAGGTCACGGAAACGTCTGATAACAGCGCTGAACACGAGACATGATTTCAGTTCATCATCATAATCATAATCATCATAATCATCTGTTGGGTTTGGCGGTGAAGTTCAGGTGTTTCATAGGATGCTGGTCTAAATATGGCTGATCTGAGCTTCCTCTCACACACACACACACACAATCTCACACACACACACACACACACACACACACACACACACACACCACACACACACACACACACACACACACACACACACACACACACAACACACACACACACACACCACACAACTCACACACACACCACACACACACACCACACACACACACACACACAACACACACCACACACAACACACACACACACACACACACACACACACACACACCACACACACACACACAACACACACACACACACACACACACACACACACACACACACACACCCACCACACACCCCACACACACACACACACAACACAACAACACACACACACACACACACACACACAATCTACACACACACACACACACCAACACAACAACACACACACACACACACACACACAACACACACACACACACACACACACACACAACCACACACACACACACACACACACACAACACACACACACACACACACACACACATCACACACACTGGATATCTTCAGTTCTGCTGAATGTCTCATTACTCGTGGATCGACGGTCAGTTTATTATTATTATCCAGTAAAGAAGCTTTAGAATCTTCTCACGCTTCTACAGAATCAATATGACTTTATTTACAGTTTTTCTCAATTGTTTACACACAAATTCTGGTACTTGAGACACAATGGCCACAACATGTAACTCATTCACCAACCCCCTGAACCAATTCTGCTAAACTACAAGCACAATTCCTGCTTTACACTCACATTGCAGTTCTAAAACACACATTTTTCAAAACACTACACACAATTCTCTGCATTTGGCACAATTTTCATGCACAAAATCTCTTATTTTCACAAGGAACACACTGCCATTCAGATCTGCACACTGACTCGTCACATGGGCAAACACACGTCACACACTTTTACAATTAGCAATCAGAGCTTTAGCATAAAAGACCGAAGCAGAAGATGCCGCATAGTTATTTATTTATTTATTTGCTGTAACTGCATACGGTACATGTTTCTGTTGTTTTGTATGTAGACCACTGTATGTGCAACTTTGTGTTGGTTGGGATGTACGAAATGTGCGATCTATCTCCCATTGTTTTTGTGGGAAAAATAAAATATATTTGTTGCCGTGTATTTGTGTGTTCTGGGTATAAAACAATATTCTCAAATATTTTACACCACACTTATGTATGTACTGTCTGTAGTAAGTGTAACACTGAACAAAAAAGGCCTGGGTCATTATGATGAATGGAGAAGAAGTGTTTTACACTCATCACAGTGTTTTACATTCAGCACATCAGTGTTCAACATGATGGTTTGTGTGTGTGTGTGTGTGTGTGTGTGTGTGTGTGTGTGTGTGTGTGTGTGTGTGTGTGTGAGAGAGAGAGAGAGAGAGAGAGAGAGAGAGAGTGTGTGTGTGTGTGTGTGTGTGTGTGCTTGTTTTTGTGATATATGAGGACACAAATGTGTATAATGACATGGGTATTACACTGGTATTACAACTTACACGTGAAATATGAGGACATTGCATGCGTCCTCATATTTCAAACAGCTTAAAAAACATAAAAAACAATGTTTTTTTTTAAAATGTAAAAATCCAGCATGTCTCCTGTAAGGGGTAGGTTTAGGGACAGGGGCAGTGTGTGTGTGTGTGTGTGTGTGTGTGTGTGTGTGTGTGTGTGTGTGTGTGTGTGTGTGTGTGTGTGTGTGTGTGTGTGTGTGTGATGGGTAGGTTTAGGGACAGGGGCAGTGTAGGGGGATAGAACATATAGTTTGTCCAGTATAAAAACCATTACGCCTATGGAATGTCCTCATAAGTCACAAAAACAAACAGGGTGTGTGTGTGTGTGTGTGTGTGTGTGTGTGTGTGTGTGTGTGTGTGTGTGTGTGTGTGTGTGTGTGTGTGTGTGTGTGTGTGTGTGTGTGTGTATGTGTGTGTGTGTGTGTGTGTGTGTGTGTGTTCTGTTTAGGTTTTAATGCACATCTGAGCTATTTGCATTATTGATACACTGCCGGATACTTTTTATAATTGCTAATTTTATATATTCAATAATTTGTATTTTTATGATGTATTATAAAATTAATTTTTAAAGTTTCAAACTTGAATGAATGAAGGCATTTTGAATGAAACTTCATCTTATGGTGTTTGTACAATAACAAATATTATTCTACTCTATTAGCTTTATTCTCTCTGTATGTAACACGCCATCGTTCAGACAAATTCAATATTACAGTTCAAATCAATGATGGACTTTATCAAAGATGAGAGATTTACTGAGGAAATGCTATTTTCATATCATAATGATCTAAAGAAAAGAGTAAAATATATGTGTGGCTTTAATAACACTTTATAATATGTTGCACATGTTTTATATTTACACCTTTGGATTCAGATAATTGGAGTTTAACCAACGTTAACGAAGATGAACTACAGTAACACATGTATTAGTTCATTAATATTAGGGATGTCCCGATACTGAAGCGATCCGATCCCAATCATTCTGAGTATCGACCGATTCCAGCGCAGTTATTTTTAAAATCAAGGATAATTTCTATAACTCTGTGTTGAACTGATAATCACTCTTTTGTGTGTTAAACACAATCCACTACAGACAACTTCATTATAAAGAAAAACAACAAATCCAAAAAATATAATCTATGACAAAAATTCTATTATAAACTAGATTAGTGGATAACTTTCACACAAAGGCACAAAGGAAAGACATGCGTAGTGTATTATACAACATCTCTCTATGCAATCGTTTATTCAGCCTTTTCTTTTAACAGTTTTAAATGTCAGTGACTGTGAAGAAGAGTTAGTGCTCGACTCTAGTGTTTGAGCTAAAGGAAGATGATTAAGATACAGCAAGATAAAGTCATTTTATGCGAAACCATAGAGCTTTATCCACAGATCAAGTATAATAATAGTAACATTGAATCATCTTGGAGAGAGTTTCATCATGTTGACTGTCGTACCCGAACGCGACGCTGTCTGACGCTGAGTGGAGAATGATTGACAGCCGCAGCGGAGGGAAAGTTTACGTGAACTTGAATTTAATGACTTAAATATTAATGTATATCTCACATTATACTATAGTATGGCTTTAGAACACTTATAATATAGTGCACGGAAACTTTATGGTGCTTTATAATGCTTTTGTGGGGCTTAACAATAACACAGAATAGCAAACGCACAATATCGGGTTTGGATCGGCCTCGTCTGACCGACACTGAGTATCAGATCAGTGCATCACTAGTTAATACACGAACTAATGAAGCTTATAAAGTGTTATTGTGATTAACACATAACTGTCCTGGCGTCCCTCCTCCTCCCCAGCTCCTCCTGTGTGTGTGTGTGTGTGTGTGTGTAATAATTCATAATAATTCATTACATTTATATAGCGCTTTTCTGGACACTCAAAGCGCGTTACATAGAAGGGGGGTAATCTCCTCAACCACCACCAGTGTGCAGCTCCACTTGGATGATGCGACGGCAGCCATATTGCGCCAGAACGCTCACCACACACCAGCTTACTGGTGGAGAGGAGACAGTGATGAAGCCAATCAGTATATAGGGATTATTAGGAGGCCATGATGGGCAGAGGCCAAGGGGCAAATTTGGCCAGGATGCCGGGGTTACACCCCTACTCTTTCGAAAGACATCCTGGGATTTTTTGTGACCACAGAGAGTCAGGACCTCGGTTTAACGTCTCATCCGAAGGACGGTGCTATTTTGACAGTATAGTGTCCCCATCACTACACTGGGGTGTTAGGACCCACACAGACCACAGGGATAGCACCCCTGCTGGCCTCTCTAACACCTCTTCCAGCAGCAACCTGGTTTTCTCAGAAGGTCTCCCATCCAGGTACTAACCAGCCTCAGCCCTGCTTAGCTTCAGTGGGCAACCAGTCTTGGGCTACAGGGTGATATGGCTGCTAACCAACTGTGGCTGTAATATGGCTGTGTGTGTGTGTGTGTGTGTGTGTGACTCCTCCTCCCTAGCATTAGTGGAGCCGCTGGAGTGTATAGTGTATAGTGTATAGTGTGTGTATAGTGTATAGTGTATAGTGTATAGTGTATAGTGTATAGTGTATAGTCACGCTGTATAGTGTATAGTGTATAGTGTGTGTCTGAGCTCAAGCTGAAGACAAACACGATAAACATTATTAGCTTAAAGATTATATGAGCTTGTGAATATTCTGTGTGAATCAAACCTGCAGCTGAAGAAGTTTCACACACAGTGTGACGGCTGTATACTTGTATTGTGGTCTTTGCCGTGTCTGGCTGTGTTTACTCCTCCTACAGGTGTGCTGCGGAGCTGAGGGAGTAATCAGGTGGATTGGGTGCACCGGTGTACAGGTGTGCCTGTCTTTAAAAGCGTCCTGTTTGGCGTCCTCATGGAGCGTTCCATCTGGTCCAATCGATCCCTGGCCAGGACCGAGAGGTTGATCGGCGTTGCGGCGTACGGAGAGAACTTGCGAGTTAGACTTTGTTATACAGATTGTGTCAATAAAGAGATTATTGTAACCGCCGTGATCGTTTGCTCCCTCCTTCTTTGTTGCTCCCTAGTAAGGGCGTAACAAGTGGGGGCTCGTCGAACTAAATTTGAAATTGAATTCGTGCGATTGTTTGAAAAAAAAAAAAAGAAAATGAAAAATCGTTGTTTTTGAAGGAGGGTAAAGGTAGGATATTTAATTCGATATTTTGAATATTTGTAAAATTGTCCGCCTATTTGGAAATTGAAAGTGTTGGAACGCTCCATTAGTTAAATTAGGCTCTATATGAAATAATTTGTAGGGAGTATTTGGGGAACAAACCTTCCAGGTAGGTTTAGTGCGTGTCCTTGGGCACGTAGTTTTTTATTTTAGTTTGTTATTTTTGGTTGGCTCGGGGCTTAGAGCAGTTGTCTCGGGAGCACATCCGAGGTTTGGGGGGCGATTCGGCAATTGGTCGTCTTCCCAAACTTGCGGGATTTAGTGCATAAGTACCCGGTCTTGGGCCAACTGAAGACTAGGGTTCAGTTAGTTTAGGTGGAGGGTTTAGTTCTTTAAATAATCCCTGATTCGACGTGTGAAGATTTTTTTTTTTTTCTCTCTCTCTCTTTTGGGGTAAAGGGTGTGTTGTCGTTTTTCTTTTTCGTTTGTAAGGGTGAGCGTGATTATTGTAATGATGGCTACTGAAGTTATTGAAACATTTTCTCAGTCTCCGTCTGAGGAATTGTTAGAGGAAATGACCAAAGAGCAATTGTTGGAGTTAGCTGCACATTATAACATCGAGCTAACATATAATCAAAAAAGGTCAAAGGACGGAATTAAATTAATCATTGAGTCTGCGTTGTGTGACCTTAAAATCTTGAGTGTAAAGTCTAAATTGCCTGATTCTGCTGCATTGTCGGCTGTAAGTATGCCTATTCCAACTAATCCTCCATTGTCTGTTGTAAATACTTTTTCATTTGAGCAACAGAAGGAATTGTTGATGATCCAGCGTGATACTGAGTGTGAGAAGCGACGCTTGGAATGTGACAAGCTACGCTTGGAGTTGGAGTTGGAGGAGAGCCGGCAAAAGGTAGAGCAACAGCGTTTACAGATTGAAAGGCGTCGACTGGAGTTACAGGGAGAAGGTAAACCAGTAGACGCAGGATTTGATGATGATTCGACGAAACTGAGTGTGGCTCATAATTTACGTTTAGTACCGCCGTTTAATGAGTCTGAGGTGGAGATTTTTTTCTCCTGTTTGAGCGAGTCGCAGCAGCGTATAAGTGGAATGAGGTTGAACGCGCTATGTTGCTTCAGTGCGTTTTAACAGGTAAAGCCCAACGAGTCTATGCTACGCTATCTGATGCTGACAGCCAGAATTATGAAGCCATTAAAGCGGCGGTGTTAAAAATTTATGAGCGCGTGCCAGAAAGCTATCGACAACAGTTTCGTACGTTACAGCGAAAGGCGAATGAAACAAATGTTGAGTTCGTAAGAGAGTTGACTGTGCAGTTTGATCGATGGTGTACAGCGGCAGAGTGTACAACAATAGACAAGCTGGGAGAGTTAATTTTATTTGAACAATACAGAAATACCCTTCCTGAGATTGTAGCCACTTATGTTGCAGAGCGTCAGATTAAAACTGCTTCAGAAGCTGCACTGCTGGTGGATGACTGGGAACTTATTCATAAGCCCCGTGGTGGTAAATTCGGAGAACATCAGGTTCATGCACGGGGGAATTTTTCTAGTGTCCCTATGAGTCCAACCCGTAGTTTTTGGGAAAAAACGACAAGTAACTATGACAACTGTAATTATTGTTTCGGAAAGGGACATTGGAAGTCGAATTGTCCAGTGCTTAAGTCAAAGACGTCCAAGTGAAATTTGCCAGCTTGCCATAACCGAACCCGTTGTTAAAGCCAGCTCTTTGCGTCCAATTCCGGCTGTATGTCAACCGTTTGATCTTATTGATTGCGCTGGTTCACTTCCTCGATCAGAAGAAGCCATTGTGTGTGTCATGGTGTGTGTCATGGTGTGTGTCATGGTGTGTGTCATGGTATGTGTCATGGTGTATGTCATGGTGTGTGTCATTGTGTGTGTCATTGATGTTGATTGGTGTGTAAGTATAGGCCTATATTTAAATTGTATTGGTTGTTAGTGCGGTTATGATTGCTTATTTTTGGCGGAAACTTATTGGTTTCCTTTTTTTAAGGGGGGGAGTGTGACGGCTGTATACTTGTATTGTGGTCTTTGCCGTGTCTGGCTGTGTTTACTCCTCCTACAGGTGTGCTGCGGAGCTGAGGGAGTAATCAGGTGGATTGGGTGCACCGGTGTACAGGTGTGCCTGTCTTTAAAAGCGTCCTGTTTGGCGTCCTCATGGAGCGTTCCATCTGGTCCAATCGATCCCTGGCCAGGACCGAGAGGTTGATCGGCGTTGCGGCGTACGGAGAGAACTTGCGAGTTAGACTTTGTTATACAGATTGTGTCAATAAAGAGATTATTGTAACCGCCGTGATCGTTTGCTCCCTCCTTCTTTGTTGCTCCCTAGTAAGGGCGTAACACACAGCGACATGTTTAATCTGTGTTGTGTGTGTATGTGTTTGTGTGAGAGAGAGAGAGAGAGTGTGTGTGTGTTCCTCCCGTTTTATCTCTCACTCACATGTTATTCAGTTAGAGCAGCTGAACAAACCACTGAACTAGAAAAAGCTCGAGTCTCAAACACCACAAACACTTTAGATGAGACTCTTCGTGTGTGTGTGTGTGTGTGTGTGTGTGTGTGTGTGTGTGTGTGTGTGTGTTAGTGTTATATAAAAATGTTGAAAGTGCTCAGTGTTCATAAACAGATTGATGTTCTTCCTCAGTGTTTCTGTCTTGTTTTCCAGCACAAATATCTAAACTTTCCTAAATCAAGAAACATTTACCGGAGAAGCAAAATTATATTAAGTCTTGTTTACTGAATAATGTATCAAAATGAAGTTTGTTTTTGCTTAAAACGAGCAAATATCAATGGAATCAGAAAAATAATCTTAATTCAAGGGAAAACAAGATTATTTTTCTGACCTCATTGGCAGATATTTGTTCGTGTTTAAAGCACAAACTCGCTTCATTTTGGTAATTTATAGGAAAACTAATTTTTCATTTGCATTGATTTTACCCTCACATTGTGTTCAGGACATTCCCGTAAATAGTTAATGTTATTACATTGTACTAAACAATTTCCCCAAAAATATATTGTGATAATTTTTTTACTTTTACACTTATTGACTCTCTCTTTTCCAGCACTGTAGACACAGTTGCTTATTTGCGCTTAAAGAAAATTTAAGAAAATATTCCAACGCCGTGGTACAGCGAACACACACACACACACACACACACACACACACACACACACACACACACACACACACACACACACACACACACACACACACACACACACACACACACACACACACACACACACACACACACACACACACACACACACACACACACACACACACACACACACACACACACACACACACACACACACACACACAGGCCCTTAATACAGCAGCCAGAAAAATGGAGCAAAACTGGAAGAAAACAAAACTAGAGGTTTTTCGCATCTTGTGGAAGGAAAGTGTTACTGCATACGTTAAAAACTGCTAGATCTGCTATTAGAAGAAAACAAACACAAACCTTGCTATTTATTTGATACAGTTGCTAAATTAACAAGAAATAAAGCACAACTTTTGAAGTTTCTAAACAGCACAGCAGTAATGACTTCATGAATTTCTTTACTTGCAAGATTGATAATATCAGAGAGAAAATTATAACTATGTAGCCGTCTACTACAGTATCGCATCAGACGTTGTGCTGTAAACCCCTGAACAGCAATTCTGTTCATTCTTTGCTATAGGAGACGGGAAACATCTTGGAAACAAAAGAAGATATTTTGAAAAATGTCATTAACCAACAGTTGATGTGCTCTATTGACTCCCATACTTTTGTTTTCTGCAGAAGAAAGAAATTCATACAGGTTTAGAAAAACTTGAGGTTGAGTAAATGAGGACAGAATGTTATTTTCTAGGTGAACTATCCCTTTAATATCATTAATTCATCTTTCTCTCTAGGATACATACTGAAAACCTTTAAGCTGGTTATGATTAAACTGCTTATTTAAAAACCGCAACTTGATTAGTCACAGAATTAGTCAATTACAGGCCAATCTCGAATCTGCCTTTTCTGTCAAAGATACTAGAAAAAGCAGTATCCTCACAACTGTGTTCCTTAATAATATTAATATAATAATATATAATATGTAATAATATATAATATAATATTAATAATAATATCTGAGGATTTTCAGTCCGGATTTAGACCGTACCATAGTACTGAGACTGCTCTCATTAAAGTCAGAAATGATTTGCTCTTATCATCCGATCGTGGTTGTATCTCTCTATTAGTGTTACTTGATCTTAGTGCTGCATTTGATACTATCGACCACAACATTCTTTTAAATAGACTCAAAAATTATGTTTAATTGCATTAGTGGAATTGCACTAGCATGGTTTAAATCATACTTATCTGAACGTTTTCAGTTTGTAGCAGTAAATGAAGAGATGTCTTATCGATCACAAGTTCAGTATGGCGTACCACAAGGCTCAGTACTAGGACCGCTGCTGTTCACTCTGTACATGCTACACACACACAAACACACACACACACACGCAAACACACACACACACACACACACACACACACACACACACCACACACACACACACACACACACACACACACACACACACACACACACACACACACACACACACACACACACACACACACACACACACACACACACACACAACTGTACATGCTACCATTAGGAGATATCATTAGGAAGCATGGCATTAGCTTTCACTGTTATGCTGATGATACTCAGTTGTATATTTCTTCAAAACCTTAAAAAAACGAAACTAGAATACTTGATGGCTGCTCTTTCAAGTCCTCATCGTTGGTTAGGTGTGTGTGTGTGTGTGTGTGTGTGTGTGTGTGTGTGTGTGTGTGTGTGTGTGTGTGTGTGTGTTTTGTGTGTGTGTGTGCTCTTAGATGTGCTCATAGATACCAATCTTTCATTTGAAAGTCACGTGTCTAGTATCTGTAAAACCACATTCTTCCATCTTCATAATATATCTAAATTACATCATATGCTCTCAATGACGGATGTGGAACAATTACATCATAAGAAGAATGGCATCTAATATTAGTCTTTCTGTTGATCCCGAGGTTTACTGTTGTCAGCCGGATCCGGGCCGTATCCAGATCCAGATTTGCAGTGTTTGTGTGTGCTTTGAGCTCATCAGAGTCTCTTCAGTAATCTTCTGTTATTGTGTTTGTTCCGCAGAAGCGTTATCGCCACACGACCCTCAGAACTGCTATATTCTGGACGGGCTTCTGCTGCTGTACGGCATCGTCATCACTGGGTTCTTCGTGCACGCACGAGTGAGACACACACACACACACACACACACACACCACACACACACACACACACACACACACACACACACACACACACACACACACACACACACACACACACACACACACACACACACACACACACACACACACACACACACACACACACATGTTTATTTAAATGTTAAATGTTTATTTAAAACATTTCAGTTATACACTAATCGTTTAGCGTTTTTTAAATGTTACTATTTGTTTCAGAGAACATTCAAAAGTAACGTTCCCATAATGTTTGAAGAATGATACATCGGAATGTTTTCTTAACGTTGACATAACCAAGATTTTTTTTTTTTTTTTACATTTAATAAACTGGACATTTTGAATATTCAGGAATAATATTTTCATCACTTCATGGGAATGTTAGCAAAACATTAATGAAGTTTCTTCCTTCAGTTCATCAAGAAGAGAAGCAAAGTAGACATAGAGTCTCCGTATCAGGTGAGAATCACATCAGAAGAACAACAGATCTGATGTTAATGATCCAGATGTTAAAGATCCAGATGTTAATGAGTGTTTGTGTGCAGCCGATTAACATCAGAGGGAAGGAGACGTACAGTGACCCGAAGCCCAGACCTGAAGGGGTGAGTGATGATGCACACCACATACATGACATCACACGTCACATGATGGAGCGCCTGTGATCATACGACGAGTCACATTTTCATGTTGAACACAGAGTGTTTCAAAGCAGCTTAACAGAGATGACAAGAAAATAATGCAACTAATTTTTTTGTTTCTAGAAGAAAATAGAGTCACAGTCCAGCTTAAGCATATATATATAGCTGCTCTGGAGTAAACCGTGATGTCATCGTCCAGCTCATTTCTCATATAATGCTGTCAATGCAGGAGATCAATAATATTGTTGAATATTAAATGAAATGTCCTCAACTAAGCAAGACAAAAGCAACAGTGGAACCAAAACTTCGACCCAACGACCCAACAGTGTGTGATTATGATTCAGGAGCATTACAGGTCAGAGGTCAGATTGGATCAGAACATTCAGAATATTATCCAGTTCATCTGGTTGAAAATCAGAGTCACGCCGGTATAGATGAGGATCAAAGACGATGCTGTCGTGTCGATGAGAGTCTAGATGACACAAGCTCTGCTGACACTTCAGGGATGCGTTGTGGTACGTGTCTAGGCTCAGGTCCTCCATCTGATCTGGATACGGCCCGGATCCGGCTGACTACATCATGTGTTGTGGTCGTGTCTAGGCTCAGGTCCTCCATCTGATCTGGATACGGCCCGGATCCGGCTGACTACATCATGTGTTGTGGTCGTGTCTAGGCTCAGGTCCTCCATCTGATCTGGATACGGCCCGGATCCGGCTGACTACATCATGTGTTGTGGTCGTGTCTAGGCTCAGGTCCTCCATCTGATCTGGATACGGCCCGGATCCGGCTGACTACATCATGTGTTGTGGTTGTGTCTAGGCTCAGGTCCTCCATCTGATCTGGATACGGCCCGGATCCGGCTGACTACATCATGTGTTGTGGTCGTGTCTAGGCTCAGGTCCTCCATCTGATCTGGATACGGCCCGGATCCGGCTGACTACATCATGTGTTGTGGTCGTGTCTAGGCTCAGGTCCTCCATCTGATCTGGATACGGCCCGGATCCGGCTGACTACATCATGTGTTGTGGTCGTGTCTAGGCTCAGGTCCTCCATCTGATCTGGATACGGCCCGGATCCGGCTGACTACATCATGTGTTGTGGTCGTGTCTAGGCTCAGGTCCTCCATCTGATCTGGATACGGCCCGGATCCGGCTGACTACATCATGTGTTGTGGTGTGTCTAGGCTCAGGTCCTCCATCTGATCTGGATACGGCCCGGATCCGGCTGACTACATCATGTGTTGTGGTCGTGTCTAGGCTCAGGTCCTCCATCTGATCTGGATACGGCCGGATCCGGCTGACTACATCATGTGTTGTGGTGTGTGTCTAGGCTCAGGTCCTCCATCTGATCTGGATACGGCCCGGATCCGGCTGACTACATCATGTGTTGTGGTCTGTGTCTAGGCGCAGGTCCTCCATCTGATCTGGATACGGCCCGGATCCGGCTGACTACATCATGTGTTGTGGTCGTGTCTAGGCTCAGGTCCTCCATCTGATCTGGATACGGCCCGGATCCGGCTGACTACATCATGTGTTGTGGTGTGTCTAGGCTCAGGTCCTCCATCTGATCTGGATACGGCCCGGATCCGGCTGACTACATCATGTGTTGTGGTCGTGTCTAGGCTCAGGTCCTCCATCTGATCTGGATACGGCCGGATCCGGCTGACTACATCATGTGTTGTGGTGTGTCTAGGCTCAGGTCCTCCATCTGATCTGGATACGGCCCGGATCCGGCTGACTACATCATGTGTTGTGGTCGTGTCTAGGCTCAGGTCCTCCATCTGATCTGGATACGGCCCGGATCCGGCTGACTACATCATGTGTTTGTGGTGTGTCTAGCTCAGGTCCTCCATCTGATCTGGATACGGCCCGGATCCGGCTGACTACATCAGTGTTGTGGTCGTGTCTAGGCTCAGGTCCTCCATCTGATTGATACGGCCCGGATCCGGCTGACTACATCATGTGTTGTGGACGTGTCTAGGCTCAGGTCCTCCATCTGATCTGGATCCGGCCCGGATCCGGCTGACTACATCATGTGTTGTGGACGTGTCTAGGCTCAGGTCCTCCATCTGATCTGGATCCGGCCCGGATCCGGCTGACTACATCATGTGTTGTGGACGTGTCTAGGCTCAGGTCCTCCATCTGATCTGGATACGGCCCGGATCCGGCTGACTACATCATGTGTTGTGGACGTGTCTAGGCGCAGGTCCTCCATCTGATCTGGATCCGGCCCGGATCCGGCTGACTACATCATGTGTTGTGGACGTGTCTAGGCTCAGGTCCTCCATCTGATCTGGATACGGCTCGGATCCGGCTGACTACATCATGTGTTGTGGACGTGTCTAGGCGCAGGTCCTCCATCTGATCTGGATACGGCCCGGATCCCGGCTGACATACATCATGT